>VMDO01027165.1:0-25664 GCA_007922755.1 Pedetes capensis
ACTAAGGCCACAAATGAAGAAAGGGAAGACTTCTACCAGCTTCTGCAATCTGAACTAGATCAAACATGCAATCAAGACATACTGATAATCACTGGTGACTGCAACGCAAAGGTTGGAAACAAAGAAGAAGGCTCAGTAGTTGGAAAATACGGTCTTGGTGACAGAAATGAAGCTGGAGATCGCATGATAGAATTTTGTCAGACCAATGACCTTTTCATTGCAAACACATTTTTTCAACATCATAAACGGAGACTATACACATGGACTTCACCAGATGGAACATACAGGAATCAAATTGACTACATATGTGGAAAGAGACAATGGAAAAGCTCTGTACAAAATGTCAAAACAAGACCAGGTGCTGACTGTGGATCAACTTCTCATATGCAAGTTCAAACTGAAGCTGAAGAAAATTAGAACAAGTATATGAGAGCCACGGTATGATCTTAAGTATATCCCACCTGAGTTCAGAGACCACCTCAAAAATAGGTTTAACACATTAGATAAATGCATTAACATTTGACAAATGATAGGAGACCAGAAGAATTGTGGCATGACATAAAAGATATCATTCAAGAAGGAAACAAAAAGTTCTTAAAAAGACAAGAAAAAAAGAAAAGACCAAATTACATGTCAAAAGACCTTGCCCTTGAACACCAAACAGTTAAAGCAAAAGGAAGACATGATGAAGTTAAGGAACTAAACAGAAGATTTCAGAAGGCAGCTCGAGAAGACAAAAACAAATATTATAATGACATGTGCAAGGAGCTGCAGGCAGAAAACCAAAAGGGAAGAACATGCTCTGTGTTTCTCAAGCTTCAGGAAGTGAAGAAAAAATTCAAGCCTCGAGTGGCAGTAGTGAAAGATTCTAAGGGGAAAATATTAAATGATGCAGGAAACATCAAAAGAAGATGGGAAGAATACACAGAGTCATTATATAAGAAAGCATTGGTAGATGACCAACCATTCCAAGAGGTTGCATATGAAGAGGAACCAATGGTGTTGAAGGACGAAGTGGAAGCTGCTTTGAAAGAACTGGCAAAACACAAGCCTCCAGGAATTGATGGGATACCAATAGAGATGTTTCAACAAACAGATGCAGCACCAGAGGTGTTAACATGTTTGTGCCAACAGATTTGGAAAACAGCTACTTGGCCAACTGACTGAAAGAGATCCATATTTTTGCCTATTCCCAAAAAAGGGGATCCAACTGAATGTGCAAACTATCAGACAATATCATTAATATCACACACCAGCAAAATTCTACTAAAGATCATTCAGAAGTGACTGCAGCAATACATAGACAGGGAATTACCGGAAAATCAAGCAGGATTCAGAACAGGGCAGGGAACCAGGGACATCATTGCTGATGTCAGGTGGATATTAGCTGAAAGGAGAGAATATCAGAAAGATGTCTATCTGTGTTTTATTGACAATGCAAAAGCATTTGATTGTGTGGATCATAACAAATTATGGATAACACTTCGGAAAGTGGAAATACCAGAACACCTAATTGTGCTCATGAGAAATCTGTACATGAACCAGGAGGCAGTTGTTCCAATAGAACAAGGAAACACTGAGTGGCTTAAAGTTGAGAAAGGTGTGCTTCAGGGCTGTATACTTTCACCTGATCTCTTCAATTTATACACTGAGCAAATAATCTGAGAAGCTGGACTTCATGAGGAAGAACGTGGCATCAAGATTGGAGGAAGATTCATTAACAACCTGCGTTATGCAGATGACACCACTTTGCTTGCTGAAAGTGAAGAGGATTTAAAACATTTACTGATAAAGATCAAAGATCATAGCCTTCAATATGGGTTGCGACTAAACATCAACAAAACAAAAATCCTTACGACTGGGTCAGCACACAACTTCACAATAAATGGAGAAAAGATTGAGGTTGTCCAAGATTTTGATTTGCTTGGCTCTATAATCAACACCCGTGGAAGCAGCAGTCAAGAAATCAAAAGACGCATTGCTCTAGGAAAAGCTGTGGCAAAAGATCTCTTTAGAGCATTGAAAAGCAAAGATGTCACATTGAAGACGAAGGTACGTCTGACTCATGCCATGGTATTTTCAGTGACATCATATGGTTGTGAAAGCTGGACCATGAACAAGAGAGACAGAAAAAGAACTGATGCTTTTGAATTGTGGTGCTGGAGATGTCTATTGAATATACCATGGACTGCCAAAAGAACCAACAAATCTGTCCTAGAAGAAGTGCAACCAGAGTGCTCCTTGGAAGCAAGAATGGCCAAACTGCATCTTACATATTTTGGACATGTAGTCAGGAGAGATCAATCCCTGGAGAAGGACATCATGTTTGGGAGAGTGGCAGGTCAACGCAAAAGAGGAAAACCCTCCACCAGATGGATTGACACAGTGTCTATAACAATGGGCTTAAACATAAATAAGATCATTTGCCTGGCACAGAATCGGCAAGTGTTTCGATCTGCTGTACATAGGGTCACTATGAGTCGGACTCAACTCGACGGCACCTAACAACAACAACAATTATCTACAGTTGCTAGAGTATAAATTCTTCCATTTATTGTACTTGCTGAGTCATATTTGTGTTGGCTTATATCCTTGAATGCTTTGTAATGTTTGACTATGAGATTCTCTTCAGTGAGACTTGTTTTCCATGGAAGTAATACATGCACTATGGAAGCACCTACCTGGAGGGATTTGCTTTGATTCAGCCAGGATCCCATGGATTTCTGTTGCTCACTTGCATTTCTGGCAGTTGATGCTGAACATTCAGTCAGCTGAGGGCTGGTACAGATGCAGCCTCTTGGGTATCTCTATTTCCAAGAGGCCTCTCCATTATTCATTCCAGCATGCTGGCTTCACAATAGCTGAACTGACTCCTTACCTGTTGGATCAAGTATCCCAGAGATGTGTTGAGAGAATCAGTTGAAAGCCGTATCCTTTTTAATAAATTCACCTCAGAAGTCACATTGCATCACTTTCACCAAATGAATTGGTTGGAAATGTAGCAAAATCCTGCCCAGACAGAAGGGTACAGAACAAAAACCTCCAAGGATCACAGGAAGAAGTATCAGAAACACTGTAAGAAGAACATGTAGAATGAGATATTTTAGCTGTGTAATCATCTTTGGAACAATCTACTCCAATGTTACATCTGAATAAATTTCAGTATTCATGTTTCTGGGCAAAGAGTAATCCATTCTCTACATAGATTATAAGCATAGGATATTTCTTCTCTCTGACACAGTGCCTGGAGAACATGTGTTATCATCTGTGGGGAATGTAGCCCACCAAAATACAGGCATGTATTTTCACACTGGAGAAGCAAAGAGCTATAGTTTCTGCTCGAGGTCTTTCTTTCATAGAGCACATTAGAGTCTAACAAACTTTCCCATAGAAATAATCTGATAAGGACTTTCTACATGAGGATGACACTTGAAAGAACTTCATAAACAGATTATATCTGAGTAATAATGTACCTGAAGCAAGAAATGGAAATGCCAACCTCTGTCCACTTTATTAAAGAGATGTGGAACACAAAAAAATGAGGATTCATAGCACATCAAACTATGCTTTGGTTATGCTGTCTGAGATTATCTATGCTACCTTAGTGAGATGGCACTAATGCTCTACTTCCTCCCATTCCACAAAATATCAAGAGAAACAAAATTATTTCAAAATTATTAAAACTGTGTCAACCATGAGTATTGACCTATGTTGTTGTTGTTGTTAGGTGCCCTCGAGTGGGTATCCGACTCATAGAGACCCTCATAGGGTTTTCAATGGCTGATTGTTTCGGGATTGCCTTAGGAGTGGATTGGCATATCCTTCTCCCATTTTGGGGATGGTGGGAATCAAAGTTGGGACCTCACAGACTGCAGAGTGGCGCGCTACCAACTGAGCTAAATAAGTCCCAGTCATTGACCTATAAGGATGCCAAAAATACACTAAGTGAAAAGGTAGGTTTGATATTTATTTATTTATGCATTCATTTATTTATTGGTACTTGGTGGTTAAACCCAGGCCTTGCACGTAGCTTACAAGTGCTCCACCACAGAGCAGCACCCCCAGCCATTTTTTATTTTTTATTTTTTGAGTCAGGGTCTCAGTTACTCAGGCTGGCTTTGGCCTTGGATTTGGGATCCATCTGACTCTGCCTCCTGAGTCTCTAGGATTATAGGTGTGCACTGCCACACCCAGCTGCAAAGGTAGATTTTAAAGCACAATATATAAAAATGTACATATTATACAAATGTGAGTTAAGGAATTTAGCAGAATATACCCCAGAGTTGTTAGTGATTACTGATGAACAGTACATTTCCATTATCCTGTGTGTTTCTTCTTCTTTTGGTTTGATGTGTGGTAGGATTGTAGATGTTCATTTTTTTTTCCTTATACAATAAGTATTAGTTGCTTGTGAGAGAAGAAAGTTATTAATTGCTCATAATTAGGTTAACAAAGAGATCAATACAGAATGAAATTATGAAAATATAAACCCATAAATGCAAAAAAAAAAAAAAAGATATATTGTGACTAAGGAATGAAGTAGTAATGAGGCAGAGGAACAGAGGAAATGACAGAGGTCTCAGAAGACAGAGGTCCCAGGGTTCTGCTTTCTAGACCACACAAGGGTGAAGAATTGAATCTAGAGTCAAGAAAAAATGTGACAGGTTTAGTTGTAATTAAGCAATGGCAGAATGTGGGGTTTCCAACCAAGTGAGCAGAGGAAAGAACAGAGAATTTGCCTTTCGTGGTCCCTAATAATACCTTTGCCTGCAGCTATACCACCGTGGCATCCAGTCCTGTCAGATCTAAGCAGAGTTGGGCCTGGTTAGTACTTGGAGGGGAGACTGCCTGGGAACACCAGGTGCTGTACGCTTGGGAGAAGAACTCAGCAGCCCACTCCCAAAAAACAACCAGCCATTGAAAACCCTATGAACAGCTGAGAAGCACTGACAATATTGTTTTGCCTCTTGTATATAGGGTCACTATGAGTCGGACATAGACTTGATGGCACCTAACAACAACAACAACAACAACAATAATACATTCAGCAAACCTCATCTCAGCAGGGTGAGGGCTCAGCCACTTCCAATTCAAGGTCAAGGCTCTATGGCCTAGGGTCAGGGATGTCAACAATTGAGTAGGAGAAATCAAACCCACTCCAAGTGCTGGGACTCAGGACAATAGACATAGGGGGAAGTCCAATGCAGACAGCTCAGTGTCGAGCATGGTGCCCAGAAGATAGAAGGAAACCAGGAGTCCTGGAGAGTACAGTAAGAACAATGGTTAGTGTTAGCCTTCAAAACCAGCAGGCAGGGACAGGGAACTTCACTAATGCCCCCCTCCCCTGCCATGCTAGGTTAAAGGACTGACCTTGATATGGTGTTTTTCTCAGAGACTAGTAGGAGAATTTTTCTTCTGGAAAACTATTACCATATAAGGAAGATATGAAGGCAAAAAGACTGAAGTCTAGCACTTTGTCAGTTGAGGTACACTAATATTTAGTGAAAAGAGCATGAGATATGCTGTTAAAGAGACCTGTGCCCAAATTCCTGCTCTTCTCCTTAGCAACCTTGAACTTTGGACAAGTTATTTTCTCCATTTAAAAATTAACATAATAGTAATGCCAATTTCTCATTAGAGGGCTGGATAAAATGCTGACATAATGTGGGTGCTCTTTACAAACATACAAGCTCCAGCTAAAAGAGAAAAGAAATGGGAAGATTATTAATGTTTTGTCACATGTTAATTTGGGAACATTGCCACTCATTATTAGTGCAGTAAGTCATATACTTTTTAAAATTAACAGCTGTTAGAAAAGCATAGATTTGACAGAATTTTCACATAACATTTTAAAATTCCTTTTTAAAATGAGTGACTCTGATTGTAATCATCAGAACAACTATATGAGGTTATTATTATTATTATTCCCATTTTAGAGATGAAGAAACTAAGGTTCAGGGATTAAACAATGTGTCCAAGGTCACAGCATGCAAGCTGTATGGTTTGTGAATTTCTCAGCCCCATGTTGGAGGAAGAAGGCTCAGGAAAGAAAAGTGTACAGGAAGGTGGGAGGAGAATAGATGACACTTTTAGAATTTGGGTAATGGAATTGTTTGGGGGAGATTATTGTTATTTGGTGTCTATAGATGTACTACCTTTCTGATCTCAGAAGCTAGGCGGGGTTTGGCCTGGTCTGTCCTTAGATGGGAGACTGCCAGGGAATACCAGGTGTTGTAGGCTTGGGAGAAAGATCTGGCAGCCCACTCCTGAAACAATCAGCCATTGAAAACCCAATGAACAGCAGAGAAGCACTGACAATAGTGCTGGGCATGGCACAGTGTCAGGAATTATATTGTTCTGTTGTACATAAGGTTGCTATGAGTTGGACCCAACTCAACAGCACCCAAGAGCAACAACAACATTGTTATTTGGTAGTACAAGGAAGCAAACTCTGTGTGTGTGTGTGTGTGTGTGTGTGTGTGTGTGTGTGTGTGTGTGTGTGTGTGTGTAGGCAACTGAGAAGAAGCCAGTAGAGGGAAAAAAGACTACAGTGCCAAAGAGAATACTAGTAGATGGGGAACGGTCTGCTGCAGAGGTTGAGGAAGACGGTTTAAAGAACTTTCAGCCAGACACAGTGTCACCTACCTGTAATCCCAGTGACTGAGGAGGCGGAGGCAGGAGTATGGCAAATTTGAGGTCAGAGGCAGCCTGCACAATGTAACAAGTCTCTGTCTCAAGATAAAAAATAAAATATGGGCTGGGGGTCAGCTCCATGGTAGGGCACTTGCAAAGTATGCATGAGGCCTTGAGTTCAGCACCCCAGTACCACAAAAAAAATTAATTAAAAAAAATAATAAAGAACTCTCTTCAGAGCCAAGAATAGAAAGGCAAGGAAGTCAAGGTTTAACGTGTGTTTTCTCTCCGGTTGCCCCAGGATACAGCAGCTGCCTTCAGTACAAAGGTCTTAAACGGGCTGGATCCAGCTGCTCCCTCCCTTTTCTTAGCCTCCAGCACATGATACCCCTTTTCCTAGACTCTTCTGCACTGTTGCCTTCCCAACACCCCACCAGGGGGCCTGCCAGTCTCCCCTGGAGGGCCCCCTCTCTGCCCTCCATCTCTCTGCCTTTTTAACCTGATGGGAACCTAGGGAGCCACCAGAAGATGACTGGGAGGACCTCAGGAGCTTGACCTGACCCAGCTGGCACTGCCTCACTTACCCCTGCGCCACAGGTAGGGTCCAGCACTATGGAGAGCAGGGGGAGCTTGGGGCCTCAGGGAAGTGGGACTGTCTGTGTTTCATCTTCATGGTGGAGAGTGTGCATGACAGAAAGTCACAGAGGACGTTATGATAATGCTGATTTGGACATCAAAACCATTTAATTAAACCTCAACCTTTTATGTCACCAAGAAAGTACCTCAGTATCTTAAAGTTTAATTTCTTCACCATCAAAATTTTTTTGAGACTGAAGAAAGAGCAGAAAATATATCATGAAGGGCTTTGTATGGCCTCAAAGACTTTCTGTGTTTGTATCTTTAACGGAATTATAAGCAGTGAGCTCATCATTTGATTGATTGATTGATTGATTAATCCTTGCAAATCCTAGAACACAGGTATCCAGACTTCTGGCTTCCTTGGGCTGCATTGAGAAAAGAGAAATTGTCTTGGGCCACATATGATTATGTATTATTGTTAATGCATATACATAATAAGAGAAGTCACAGAGAAAATAAACACTAAAGAACACATAATGTCAAAAGATTTTATTGGGCTTCATTACTTGCTCTCTTGGGCCACATGCAGCCTGTAGGCTACAGGTTGAACATGCCTGTCCTAGAAGGTAAGTGAAGTTTGAGTAAAACAATTTATTATTTTCAATCTCTAATACCTGATATTTGCAGCCATAGCACCCTAGCATCTTATCCTGCCTGATTTTGGAGGCTAAACAGGATCTGCCTGGTTAGTCTTTGGATGGAAGACTGCCTGGGAATACCAGGTGCTGTAGGCTAAGGAGAAGGACCTGACAACCCACTCCCAAAACAATCCACCACTGTAAACTCTACGAATAGCAGAGAAGCACTGACAATAGTGCCATGCATGGCAAGAGTGTCAGAGTGTTTCATTCTGTTGTACAAAGGGTTGCTATGAGTCAGACTCGACTCAACAACGACACCTAACAAACAATGCCTGACTGTACGTCTTCAAAACTGAGGAGAACAGAAGCCATTTAAAAAGATCTACTTTTCTTTTTCCTTCCTCCTTCCCTTTCTTCCTTCCTCCCTCCCTCCCTTTGTTCTTCTTTCTTTCCTTCCTTCCTTTCTTTTTTCTTATGGAAAGGGGTGGGGAATCATAGGAATGATGATGGAAGAAGGGGAGGCATTTTGAACAACCTGGAAATTAACTAACCACTTTGGCATCTAAAAGAATCTAGAAATTAACAGTTTCCTCCAGGGTGGAGTGCAGATACAAGACACAGCAGGCTTTAGACTTTGAGAGGTGAGAGGGGGGGTTGGCAGGGGGAATACCAAATACAAACACAGGGTTCTTACTATTTTGTTTTTAAAGCACTGCTTTAGATAAGGAAATCAAAGTGAATAAACTAATGCATGTTTACCTGGCCTATTATTAGAATATGATATTCTTGACTCACAGTCTATAAATCACCTCACCTATGACTAGACAATCAGATGAATGTACTTACCAAGTGAACTTTTTGAAAGAGAAATTTCTTGTTGGAATCAGTCTGTGACTAGACCACAGAATTAGTCATGTTTAATTTCTTTCAGTATATCATTAACGATAAAAACTTTCCAAAACCTGGGATTTTTAAAAGTCATTAGCATTGAACACCTATACCAAAACAAATATTGGTGATATAGGAAATTAACGTTCTGATTGTTGTTTATCAGTATTAAAGATGGAGCTGGGCATGGTGGCACATACTGTTATCCCAGCCACTTGGGAGGCTGAGGCAGGAGGATCACAAGTTCCAGGCCAGAAGCAGCCTGCATAACTTAATGAGACACTATCTCAAAACAAAAAGTAAAAAATGACCTGGAGATATGCCTCCTTGTTAAAGTCCCTGTAAAAGCATGTGTCAGGCCCTGGGTTCAACTCTTTAGTACAAAAAAAAAAAAAAAAGTTTTAAGGATGGTGCAAGGTTGAGTTTCTCAGTAAATAGAGAAATAAACTGCAACAGAAATCTTAGATCATGCCCCACTGTGGCTAGCCCTTGCCAAGGTTCTTAAGGTGGAGAAAGTGCAGAAGGGGGCAATATGCCTCTGAAGAACTAGAAGACTTTGTCCCAAAATATGACGCCATCTCTTGCTGAGCTAGCGGCAATTTTTTTTTTTTTTTTGCCCTTTCTGCTTTGAAATATAGATTGGCTTCTCCTTGCCCTCTGCCTTTACTACCATAATAGTGAAGGAAGAACAAGCCAAAGAGTAGTCACTGACTCCACTGCCCATTCCCCAGCCTCTCCTGAACTCATCTATCAGCCAATTTCTATATTTCCTCCACCATGGAAGCCAGTCTTGCCAGGCCACCAGCATGTTCCAGATTGCCACATCCAATAGACACTTTTCAATCCTCATGCAACTTAAACTTTCAACAGTAGTAGGCCTTTCGACACAGTAGACCACTGCCTCCTTTTTGAAATACTTCCTTCTCTTGACTTCTATATTTACAAAGACCAGTGCTATTACACCCCTTTGGTTTTCTTCCCACCTCACTGGCCACTCCTTCCCAGTCACCTTTGTTGGCTCCTCCTCCTCTGTTCAACCTCTGGATATTGATGTGACCCAGAGCTCAAGTTCAGAGCCCTTTCTCTTGTCTATCTGTCCCTCTTCCTAGGTGCTCTCATTCCATCTCATGGCTTTAGAGTCCAACTATATGCAGATGACACCTGTATTTATATTGTCAACCCTGATTCTTCTTCTTCCTCCACACTCCATTCTTGTGTATTCACCTGCATAGGTGACATCTTTATTAATATAGTTAAGTGTTGTTCGGTGCTGTCGAGTTGGGTCTGATTCCTAGGGACCCTTATAGGGTTTTCAATGACTGACTGTTTTGGGATTGGTTTGGGAGTGGATTGCCACATCCTTCTCCAATTTTTGCAGTGCTGGAGATTGAACTGGGTCCTCAGAAAGTGTGGAGCTGTGCTCTACAAACTGAGCTAAACTCTAGACCAATATCATTAATAGGAATATTAAATTGAACATATCCTAAATAGATCCCCCAACCTGTTTCACAGTTTCCACATGCCAATAAAAAATATCAATATTCACACAGTAACTCAAGTCAAGATGCTCAGTAAATTACTGTTGAGTAAGTCCTTTGTCCCATTGTCTGAAAGCTAACGTTTGTAGAACACTTTCTATGAGCCAAAGACTGCTATAAAAGTTTTACACTTATTCCCTCATTTAAACCCCAAAACAGCTCTGGAGCAAGGTGTGATCATTTCTGTATTTCACAGTTGAAGAGAATGTAGCACTGAGAGGTCACAGCCCAGGAAGCTGCAGAGCTGGGATTTCATCCCAGGGAGCCCAGCGCCCGAGCTCCTGCTCTGAAACACAGTGTTACTCTGCTTGGTTTAGGTTGCCCATCTCCAGCCTTCCTGGGTCAGGAAAGTGTCCTCAGGCCTGTTAATCTCACCCTCGGGAGGGACAGGGACTCCTGGAGGGAGTCGAAAGAGCTTATGACCATGTTAAAGAAAGAACAAGTTAGCCTGCCATGCTGGCACATGCTTGTAATCCCAGTGATTGGGAGGCAGAGGAAGGAGGGTCACAAGTTCAAGACTAGAGGCAGACTGCAAAATTTAAGGAGACCCTGTCTCAAGATAAAAAAAAATAAAGAAACCAAGTCTGGTGGCACACACCTGTAATCCTAGCAACTAGGGAGGTGGAGGTAGGAGGATTGCAAGTTCAAGTTCAGAGGCAGCCTGTGTAATTTAGCAAGATCCTGTCTCAAGATTTAAAAAAAAAGAATTTAAAAATGGGCTAGGGGAGCAGCCCAGTGATAGAGCACTTGCAAAGTATGTGTGAGGCCCTAAGATCCACCCCCAAGTACCACAAAAATAAATAAATAATTTTTTAAAAAAATAAATAATAAATAAAAATGGGGCTGGGACTACAGCTCAGTGATAGAGCTCTTGCAAAGTATTCCTGAAGCCCTAGGTTCAGCCCCTAAGTACTGCAGAAAAAAAAGAAGAAGAAAGAGAGAGAGAAGACGAAGAAGAAGAAAAGGAAGGAAGGAAGGAAGGAAGGAAGGAAGGAAGGAAGGAAGGAAAAGAAAAGAAAAAAGAAAGAGAGAAAAGGAAGAACAAGAAGTCACCTTGGGGTCACACCTCCTGATTTGTTTGTCTTTGTGGAATGCTCCGGTGTTCTGATTGTGCTTTAATAAACATCTTGAATGTGTCCAGCCCCACAACACCCTACCCCCAGTGGGGAGGAGAACAAGGGTCAACATTGCCTTGATTTTTGTTCAGTCAGAGGGAAGAAGCTCAGCACGTCACTGGAAGAGCCTGTCTCCAGCCTTGAGGAGGCCGCTGTGTACCTGCACTCGTAATTTGGAGTGTACCCCAGGACCCAGGAGATGTAGTCTGCCTTAGCCCATTCAACCTACTGTAACAAAATAGCATAGACTTGGAGGCTTATCAACGACAGAAATTTATTTCTCATAGGTTTAGAGCCTGAGAAGTCCAAGATCAAGGTGGCAGTATGTTTGTGGTCTGTTGACGACCAGTCCCTCACACTGCCTTCTTGCTGTGCTCTCACAGGGCAGAGGGGCTCCAGAGCTCCCTCAGACCTCTTTTATAAGGGCATTAACTCCATTTATAAGAGCTACTCCTCCCAATGGCCCCACCTCCTATTACCATCACACTGGAGATTAGATGTGAACATACAAATTTGGAGGGGGCATGAACTGCAGACTGTAGCAAAGGGGCTCAGCCTCTTGAGGTTCCCATGTGACCCTGTTTTGTCTTTCTGACTATAGTGTTCAGAGAGTGATTTCCATCTTTCCCAGGCTATAGGACCCCTGTCAGCAGGGATTACCATTTGTTCTCTGAACTCTTCCCTCTGCTCCTGCTAATCACATGGAATCCAGTAACCAGCACTGAACCCGAATGCCAGATGCTCTGCTTTTCTAAACCCATCAGGAAAATCAGTCAGATCCAAGTGCATGCCCTTCCCTCTTTCCTATGCCCCTGTCTTGACCTGCCAGGCTTCAAACCACCACCTCTCTGGATCCTTTCCTCCTTCAGCCTCTGTGGTCATGTGGAAAACTAGGGCTGTTTCCTGGGCAACAGCTCTCTGTGCATTTGTAACACCCTGTGTCACTCTGTGTTAACCTGACAAGCCAAGACTTTTCAGGTGTGGGTGTGGGTGTGGAAGAGAGTGAGAGAGAGAATGAATTTGTATTCAGCAACGTTGTTGATGTTTTGGATGATCTAATTTAGTCTTGCCTGTGCCCTAAAAGAAACAGATTTTGCTATGTAGCAGGTCCACCTATTCCTCAGGATCTGTTCACTGGGGGACTTTACCATGCTGGGACCCTGCAATCTATAGCCACAATTGAGACTTAATCAAGCATCTCTGGGGACCTCCATGAATCCTGCTGTCAAACCACACAGACCACTATGCCTGGCCTTTTTGCTTACCTCTCTGACTACATTCCCACAAAATTATAGAGAGCAGAGGGCTGCAACTGCAATCACCCTGGTGCTCACAGCAGACAATCAGAGAGGCTGCTGATGGGCCACAGGCATTCCCACCATGGAATACCACCCTGGCTCCTGGCTGGGTCCTGGATCAGCTCTAAGATGTTGGCAATGATAGGCAAACAATAACAAGTATTTATAAAATGAGCCTGGCTAAGAGCAAACAATTTAGAAAGAATAATTAAAAAGCCACAATTTTCATACACATTGACTATCTGAAGGTAACTGGGTTAGTCTGCTTTGTGTTATGGAGATAATCAACTTATAAAGAGAAAAAGGTGATTTTGGCTCACAGTTTTGGAAGTTTTAGGCCATGACCAAGAGACGCTGTTGCTTTGGGCCAGTGGTGACACATCATGGTGAACACACATGGGGGAGCAAAACTGTTCACCTCAGTGACCAGGTTGGATTTTAGCACTATTTTGTTGTGGTTGCAACTGTTATTTCTTCTTCTTTACTCACAGTGCCATTTATGACTGATTTTCACCATATCACAGATGGTCAGTAATAGGTAATGTGCAAGCATGAGAGAACTCAAGGAAACAAACCAACCCACCAAAGGATAGAGCTTTAATTTTGCTTATAGAAAGAGACAGCATTCTTTCGCATCCCTTCTTCCAAGGGGCATGGTTCTAGGCATAAATATGTACTTCAGTAATAGTCCTCTGTTCCTACAAGGACCCATCATTGCCTACAGAATCAAGTACAAGCTCATTCATGAGGTATTTAAGACCCTTAATAATTTAACTTCACACATGCTCCTTTTTAAGATTATCTTTGCGAGCCGGGCACGGTGGCACACGCCTGTAGTCCCAGTGGCTTGGAAGGTGGAGACAGGAGGATCACAAGTTCGAGACCAGAAGCAGCCTGTGTAACATAGCGAGACCCTGTCTCAAAAAAGTAAAAAAATGGGCTGAGGGTGCAGCTCAGTGGTCCAGCACTTACAGAGCATGCAAATGCCAGGCCCTGGGTTCAACCTTCAATACCGAAAAAAAAAAATTATCTTTGCTAGCTATGGTTCCCAGGCTCATAGAGAAATCCATCTCGGAGGGATGCTATAGGACAGGGGACACTGGGTTAAACTGGATTTAGCCTACAGATGGGTGTTTGGAGACCACTTTGTTTTGTCCTCCTAACTACTAGTATTTTCTTTACATGTCACAACTTTCTTTCCCCAATGATATTTTTTATTTGTCTTTGTTTGCTCTTTGTTTCACTAACATTATTTGTCACTTTAGGAAACAATTTTAGCATATATACATGGCTTTATTTTAAGTGGTGAATATTCTTTAAATGCATCTTTTATTTTTTCCTCCCTCAAGTAGAATCACTAATACTGCTTTTATTTTTTATGAACATATAATAGTTGTATACATTTATGGAGTACAGTTTGATGTGTCAATTCATGTATACATTCTGTAATGAACAAATCAAGGTAATTAGTAGATCCACCACTTCAAACATTTCTCATTTCTTTGTGGGCCACACCTGCTTTTGTCCCATTCTCCATGAGTGTTAGATTTAGGAGGTGGAACTTTATTTATATCTTGTTTAGAAGTGTTTAAACACTCTTAAAGACTTCACCATAGTGCATAAATAAGACATTGTTCATATAATTTCAAATTTTAATTGAGTTACTTATAATTTACTTTGGCATATGCTCTGTAAAGATCATAAAGCTGTTCTTAATTCGTGCATAAGTTTATAAGTGTCTTTACCATTTGTTGGAAGAAACACAGAAACAGCCTGTCTTAATTCCATTTTATGGTTTTCTCTTCTCTGTTGAATTGTACAAGCCTCAACTGACTTTAGCACATCAACTCAGGAGAATTAACTCAAATGATAGGTGCAGTTTATCAACAGGTATCATTAATACAAAACTAGCTGTAGGTTTAACAGTTTTCAAAATGTATTTGAAGTCCTTCTTCAAAAAATGCAATAACTTTATACAACTGCTAATTCCACACCACTGATAAGAAGATCTAAAAGATAATGATTGAATATTTCTTGAGAGGAATAGTCCAAGGATCATCTCAATAGACTCACAAAAACCATTTAATAAAATTCAACATGTATTCTCAATTTTTAAAAACAACTCTGCATTAGCTGGGAAAAGAGGAGAACTTCCCAAGCTTAACAATGGCATCAACCAGAACAAACAACAAATATCAATCATGCTTAATATTTATTCATAAAAACTAGGAGAGGCAAGGCAAATGCCCTCCCGCTCCTGCTTCCATATTTTTTTCTCTGTACTGTGGTTTTGAATCTAGGATCTCAAACATGCTAGGTAAATGCTCTACCATTGAGCTGAAACCATAGCCCTTTTTATATATCTTTATTTTGAGACAGGTCTCACTAAATTACATAGACTGCCTCTGACTTTGAACTTTCAATCCTCCTGCCCCAGCTTCCCAAGGTAGCTAGGATTATAGGCATACACCACCAAGCCTGACCAGATTCTTTCTTTATAAGACTCAATAGCAACAACCAGCTGTACTTTTAAAAAATGCTATTCATAATAGCAACAAAATTATTAAATAACTAGATTAAATAGAAATGTATAAGACCAACATGAAGAAAAGTATAAAACTTAGCTAAATGGCATTCAAGAAGTTAGAAATAAATTTTATTTCTAAATAGAAAGATTTAATATTATGCATATATCAGTTTCTCCAAATTGGGGCATAAAATCAAGCAATTCCTAAAACCCCAATGACTACACCTACCTATATATGTTAAATGGAAAGACATTTATAATATATTTAAAAGCAAGTTATATGGCAATATGTACAGTAGGATGCTATATTTAAAACAAAAATCCTGTGTGTCCATATATATATATATATATATATATATATATATATATATATTCATTTATATTGTTGCTGTTGTAGGTGCTGTCTAATCAAGTCTGATGCATAGCAACACTATGAACAACAGACTAAAACACTCTCCAACACTGTACTAAGCACACAATCTTTTTTATGTTTAAGCCCATTGTTGTAGTCTCTGTGTTAATCCATCTAGTTGAGGGGCTTCCTTTCTTTCATTGGCCCACCACTCCCTGAGACATGATATCCTTCTCTAGGGATTGGTCCTTCCTGACAACATATCCAAATCCACACAGAAGGCTATGGTCTTTGATCTTCATTCATATATGTGTATATACACATATATATACATATGTATACATATATATGCATATGTATATACACATATATACATGTATATATACATATATGCATATATATACACATATACATATATATACATACACACAGGCACACATGCACAAAAAGTTTGGGAGGTTGCACAGTAAAACTGAAAAGGAATTCTAAATATCTATGTCAATATGATCAATTGGTGTAACCACATCTATACAGTATATATAATCTACATAATTATATATGACACATCATATGTAGTTAGCAATATAAACAAATATCTATTTATCTAAAAAATCATGTACCAAAAGTTATATTAATGTAAAAATTATATTTATATGTTCATTTTATAATATATAGAAAAATCAAATCTGCTTCTGAGAATTTTTGAAAAAGGTTTTTACTTTTAAATATTTTGAAGACTAGCAAATTTGTTTAATACATTTTAGGCAAATGAATAAGTTTCAGACTATTAATTGGGGAAAGACAATTATATTCTACAATATATCCCACTTTCCTTATCTACTACTCTTATGATGATAAAAACAGAGCATTTCACACTTCTTTCTTATCTCATTTTTTTTGTTGTTGTTTTATTTTGTTTTGTTTTGACATGCTGTTGTTAGAGAAGAAATGGGACTAAGTACATATGAGGTCATTTTTCTCTGACAAAGTATAAGTAAGCATTCATGTTTTAAAAACCTTTCCACCTTTATTAAGGTGTGGTTGACAAATCCAAATTGTATACATTTAAGGTGTGCAGTGTGATGATTTGAAAGCTTATATACTGTGAAATCTGTATCACAACTGAATTAATTAACATATCCACCATCACACAGTTAACTGTTTTGTGTGAGGGAGGTAGAGACACTTAACATCAACTTTCTTAGCAAATTTCAAATAAACACTATACTTACCATTCTGTACAGTAGGTCCTCAGAACTTATTCACCTTATGACCTTATGACCTTGTCCCTTTGATCAATATTTCCTCATTTCCCTCACCTACACAGTGGCTGGAAACCTTTCACTCTGCTTCTAAGAGCTTGGCTTTTTTAGATTCCACATATATGTGAGTTCACACAAGTACTTGTCTTTCTGTGTCTCACCTTTTTCACCCACAATAGTGGCCTCTAGGTTCATCAGTGTTGTCACAAAGATCCAGATTTCCTCTTTTTATTGTTGTTAGGTGCTCTCTAGTTGTGTCCAACTCAAAGCAACCCTCATAGGGTTTTCAATGGCTGATTGTTTAGGGTTTGCTTTGGGAGTAGATTGCCACGTCCTTCTGTTTTATTTTGTTTTGTTTTGTTTTTTGGCAGTGCTGGAGATTAAACACAGGTCCACAGAGAGTGCGGAGCAGCACTCTACCAACTGAGTTAAACCCTAGCCCTTCCTCTTTTTTATAGTTGAATAATATTCTATTCCACAATATATCACATTTTCTGTATCTATTCATTTGTCAGTGGATACTTAGATTGTTTCCATATCTTGGCTATTCTGAATAATGCTGTGATGAACATGAGAATGCAGATATTTCTTCAAGATATTGATGTCATTTCCTTTCTGTGTGTATTCAGAAATTGGATTGCATACATCTTATATGATAGTTCTATATTTATTTATTTATTTATTTAGTAGTACTTGGGGATTGAACCTAGGGCTTTGCACATATTTTCCCAGTGCTCTACCACCAGGCTGCATCTACAGCCATTTGTTTATTTATTTATTTATTTTAAGACAACAAGATCTGGCTAAATTACACAGGTTGCCTCTTGCCTTCAACTTGTGATCTTCTGCTTCAGCCTGATAGATGAGAGAGATGGATGTGTTGGATGAAAGTAATACATTTTGGGATGGCTTCTGAACAGGGACCTTATTTTACAGTGAAAGAAGTAGAGCAATGTGTTCATGCCCATGGAATTCACCAATTCTACCATGTCCTCGTCATCTGTTGTTAGGTGCTGTTGAGTTGGGTCCGACCCATAGTGACCCTAAGTACAACAAAACAAAACATGCCCAGACACTGTGCCATGCCTGGCACTATGTCAGTGCTTCTCTGCTATTCATAGGGTTTCAGTGGCTGATTGTGGTGGATTGCAGTAGATTGTAGTGGACTGCCAGGTCCTTCTCCTCATCACCTAGAGGCCCCTTAATGAATGCTGAAATAAGGAAAGGTTGGAGCACTCTCCTATAAGATGGAATACAGTCTTAGAATTAGTGGCCAAAGTGACCAATATCTGATGGTGTTTCTCCCACAGCCAGAACTCCAGGTCCAGAAGTTAGATATGGAAGTAGAAGTCACCTCTCCCATCATCATATATAAAAACCTACTTGCTTCCTGTTCTGTAACCTCAGGTTCTGATGGCTTCATATCATAGGTCTCAAGACAGCAATGCTTCCTTTGATGCCTACAGCAATGCTGCTTATAGTGATCTGGAAGTAGAGACTAACACCTGGCCATTTTGAGCTCCACAGAATTATCTTGTAAAGAAGAAATGAACGCTGGGCACGGTGGCTCACGCCTGTAATTCCAGGCTTGGGAGGTGGAGGCAGGAGGGTCGCAAGCTCCAGATCAGAGCAGTCTGCGTAATTTAGGGGAGATCTTATCTCAAAAAAACAAAAAAATGGGGAGATCAGCAAATATCAGTCTTCTTTTTCCAGTACTGAGGTTTGAACCCAGGGTCTCATACATGCTAGGCAAATATTCTACTGCTGAGCTGCACCCCAGCCCCTTTTAAAATGTTTTATCTTGAAACAGAATCTTGCTAAATTGCACAGGCTGCCTTCGGCCTTGAACTTGTGATCTTCTTGCCTCAGCTTCCCAATTCACCTGGATTACAGGCATGCATGACAGCACCCAGCTTCAGCAAGTATCTAAAAAAGGGTAATGGGGGAGATGAAGAGAAATATCATGTTTTTCACTCAAAGGCAAAATATGGATATAACATATATATGTATTATATATATATATATATGATATTAAACACACATAAAAACAAGACATGCAAGCAGAAGGGGGACCATTGGTGTGGATGAAGGAGATCAGAAGTGGGAGCAGGCCATGAGAGGGTAACGGGGAAGGTGAACATGAGCAATGTACGCTGATATGCATATATGGAAATGTCATCATGAAACCCATTAAGTTGTACATTAAAAATTACTGATAAAAACAATAATAATACAAAATGAAACCCTAAGAAATGTGGTTTAAAATTTAAACCAATCAAAAACTCTATAAATCTAAAGACACAGATCTCTCTAATTTAATCTGTGAATTACTAAACTGTTAGTAAACAAACTGTGAATAGTGTTGCCTTTGAACAAGATTTTTAAAAGCTATAAAAAGCACAGTGACAGAAACCATTGAAAATGATGTGTCCTCAGTTAAGAAAGAATAACAAACCTTTCTTGAATGTCTGGAAGACTATTTTGGATATCACTTGTCAATTTTTTGAACTATAATGGCATGTGATATTTGATGGAAACAAATGAAGAGGAGAGAGCTATCATTCAAAAATTCCAAGGTCAAAGGATTTTTCAGTTCATGAAAGAAAAAGAATGTAAGCAAGCTCTAAAGTAAAAGTAAAGTGTAGATCTCTTAAAGATACTTGATTTTCACAACACATCCACAATAATGCCATTTTGCTAGGTTTTTGGATACTACTTGTTTTGTTTTGATGGCTGTTTGTGTCTGAGGCATAATAGTCTTTTGCAAACATATACCCAGAAGGAATATTTCAACATAATTTCCATCTACAAAATAGCTATGAAGGGGCTGGGGGCTTAGTGGTAGAGCATATCCCAAGCATGTGCAAGGCCCTGGGTTCCACCCCCAGCATGGGAAACAAAAATCAATAACAAACCAACAAATAAAAACTACAAAGGCTTGGGCTAGAGAGGGGGGAAATAAATCTAAGTGATTTGGATGATTATCACAGCAATAAAGGTAGTTAAGGACCTTAGGTAAAGTATTATTATGAAATCTAAGAAACAAAAAGATAGTAGTATAAATTAATTTTTCTGAATAAAATATAAAATTTGAAAATAATATTAACAGATAAACATAATCTTAATCTACACTGTAACTTGGAACATAGCAGGGAGCTCAATAAAGATTAATTTCCTCTCTTCCCTATACCAAAAGAATTTGCTAACAGCAGGGCCACCCACAGTGGGTAGGTTTCAGAGCTTCTAGAATAAGACAGACTAGGGAGAAGTACCTGGCAGCCCATCCAGAGGAAAGTACTATTAAATATAGCGGGGGGGGGGGGGGGTAGAAGGTGCCCAGGCTGGAAGGCATTTAAGAAACTCCTGGGGAAGAGCTGATTCCTTAAAGTAGAGTGCACTTTAATGACAGGAATGGAATAAAGCCCCTGGGACCTTCTTTTGCTGATGCAGCATGACTCAGAATGAGAAGAAACATAGTGGCTGCCACAATGGGCCCAAACATAAAAAGACCATGTGCATGGCATAGTGTTGGGGAGTGTTTTTTCTGCTGTGCTTAGAGTGACTATGAGTCAAATCTAACTCAGCTGCAATTAACAACAACATATAGTATACATAATATATACTATTTGTACAGTTGATCCTCTCCATATCCATGAGCTCAACATCAGTGAATTTAACCAAGTGAAGTTCAAAGGTATTCAGAAAAAAATACATCTGTACTGACCATGTACAGACTTTGTTTTTTGTTTTGTCATTTTCCTCTGAATAATACAGTATAATATTCATTTACATTGCATTAGGTATGCTAAGTACTCTAGAGATGAAAGTATTCAAGAGGATGTGTATAAATTATATCCAAATACTATACCATTTTATGTAAGCGTCTTGAACATCCTCAGACTTTAGTATCCACAGAAGATCCTGGAACCAATCCCCACAAATCCTATATATAAATTGGGCATAGTGGTGCACATCTGTAATCCTAACATCTTGGGAAGCTGAGGCAGGAAAATCTCAAGTTCAAAGCTAGTAGCATCCTGCATAATTAAGCAAGACCCTGACTCAAAATAAAAAATAAAAAATAAGGGGCTGGGGGTGCAGCTCAGTGGTAGAGCACTTGCAAAGTATATGCAAGGCCCTGGGTTCAGCACCCAAGAACAGCAAAAATGCAAAACCCCAATAAACTGTACCTATACATGTTAGATTGTAATGTGACTAGACTTTTGACTATAAATATCCTTCCTATTTTGTATTAGAAATATTAGCTGTTGATTTGGTTGACCCTGCAGAAAGTGCTTAAGTGAATTATTTTAGCATCACTTGGATTGGTACTAATACTTATTCATTTGGACTATGAAGAAAAAAATTGAGTAGTTTTCGGACTAGGAAGAAGTAAAACTGAAGCTTTTGGCTCCATACTCTCAGGGGATCTGCTCTCACCCCGACTCCTTACCTCTCTGCCAGGTTTTCTTTCCTCCCTCCCCCACACTCAGGCTGCACTCTTCCTCACTATCCCTTAAATGTGCCAGGCATTCTCCACCTTCAGGCCTTCACATGGACTGATTCCTTTGCCTGGAATCTTTTCACTCAGAAATCATCCTGACCTATGTCCTCTCCTCATCCAAATCTTTGCTCAAACGCCACCTTCCCAAGGAGATATCCTCTGACTGCCTGACCTAGAAGTACACCCTGCCTCTCCTCCCTTAGCATCCAGGTCTGCCAGGGACCTGACTCTACTTCCAATATTCCATGTAACATTTACTGTGTTTGTGTTAATTTTGTGGGTTTGGTGTTTTCCTGCGAAGTGCAATTAAGCTGAGTTTGGGGCTTCCTGCTAGCCTTAAGAAGTGGGGAATGAGGCCTCACCACCTGCTTCTTCTTGTTGTTAGGTGCCATAGACTTGGGTCTGACTCATAGCGAGCCTCATAGGGTTGTCAATGACTGATTATTTCAGGATTTCTTCCAGAGTGGACTGCCATATCCTTCTGTTTTTGCGGTGCTGTGGATCGAACACCAATCCTCAGGGAGTACAGAGCAGCACTCTACCTTGTTGTTGTTGTTGTTGTTAGGTGCCATCGAGTCGGTATCCAACTCATAGTGACCCTCATAGGGTTTTCAATGGCTGACTGTTTCGGGATTGCCTTGGGAGTGGATTGCCAGGTCCTTCTCCCATTTTTGCGGTGCTGGGAATTGAACTCAGGTCCTCAGAGACAGCAGCGCAGCGCTCTACCAACTGAGATAAATCCCAGCCCAGCACTCTACCTACTAAGCTTAATTCCAGCCCCGCCTGCTTACTCAATTCAAAATGCATAAGCAAAAGAGGAAGAACATGCAGGGCTCAAGACTGCAATCTTGCAAAAGGAAAGGTCTGGGGCATTTTCATAGTATGCATTGTGGCGATGACAGAGTTGTGGCACTGTGGAAGTCACAACACTGTCCCACATGTCTGTGTGCTGAGACTGTGCTAACACCTAGGCTTGCCTTCAGCAGGAAGCCTGGCACTGCTGGCAAAAATCATGAGTCTATAATAAGCTCGGCCTCTCTGGGCAGCATCCATTGGGTCCATTCACAGAAGCTCCCCTCCTTTGGGAGGAAGAAACATTACCTGAGATCATTTACCTTCATCTCCTCTCCCCTCCATACCCACCTAAAGTCAAACCTATACCTCATGTACCTATTTGGTAGAATGATAATCAGAAATATTTGGAAAAGAGGAGTAGCCCTTGGCCTTGATAATTTCAAAATTATTAATCATCATATGTAGCCATATGAATCATATGGCTATATTTAGTACTATTGTCTGAAAAGTATATGCCATGATTTTCAAATATGTATTAAAATATCTGGGAAAGATAATATTAGTGAGTTGAGGGGTGCTGTACCCCAATGTTATTGCCTGCCCTGAGGAGTTCCCCTTCTTAGAATTTCTACTCAGGAAAGATGCTGGGTCTTTAACTCCATCACAAAAAAAAAAAAGAAAGAAAGAAGAGAAAAGAAAAGAAAGAAAGGAAGAAAGAAAGAAAGAAAGAAAGAAAGAAAGAAAAGAAAAGAAAAGAAAAGAAAAGAAAAAGTTAGGATGAGTCAGTAAGAGAATGAAGTAGTCTGAAGTTCCTTAGGTAAAGAAGTGGGATAGTACACATTTCAGAGTGAACACTGCTGGAGAGAGGGAGAGAGAGAGAGAGAAAGAGAGAGAGAGAGAGAGACAGAGAGAGAGGATGCCAGAAGCAGATCCAGAGAAACACAGACCCAAGTGCTGGCAAGGGGCAGGTCCTTCCCCAGCACCAATTACCTACCCTCCCCTGCAGCAGACACCTTGGTTTGTCTGTGTTTTCCTATATAAAATATTATACAAGACATAGAAATGATACTATAGAATATGTTGTTGTTGTTGTTGTTAGGTGCTGTCAAGTCGGTATGCGACTCATATCCACCCTGCATACAATGAGTGAAACACTATTGTCAGTGCTTCTCTGCTGTTCATAGGACTTTCAACAGCGGACTGATTTTTGGGAGTGGGTTGCCGGGTCTGTCTCCCAAGCCTACAGCACCTGGTGTTCTCAGGCAGTCTCCCATCCAAGTACTAACCAGGCCCAACACTGCTTAGTTTCCAGAGATCTGATGGGATCAGATCCCACAGGGCTATGGCTGCAGGCAGTATAGGATATAGGCTACGTTTATTAACGATATAGATTATAAAGATAGTGCACCTCCAAGATGTGAAGGCAAGTAGTAGGAAAGGGCTACCACTACCCAGAGCTGAAGTCACATTGTCTTTCATCGTGGGGATTGAGCCTTCAGGGGAAGATTAGAAATCCAGGCAACTACTGGTCTTGATAAGGGAGCAGAATTCACTAAACAATGTCCTTTTGATTGCTGAGAGTGATATATATGTCTCAGTCTTATCCTTCCTGGATGAATGTAGAAGTGAGGAGTGATTTTAATTTTATTTCCTTTTAGCAAGTATGCTGTTTGCAGGGTATTATCTATCAGGGAGTTACTGACCACCAGACCAAAGCCTCTGTCCCACAGGAGGCTCACATTGATACTCATATTACAGGTGGCCAGAAAGCAAATGGCTAGGCTGGGTGGTGGCCGACTGCAGAGCCCTCTATTCCCTTTTTTCCTGCCTATTACCCTCTAACAAAAACATTATAAATTCCAATAATTAAAATATGAAGCAAAAAAACCAAAAAGTGTAATAATAATAATAATAATCCCTTATCAATAAACTGTTCTGCTATGTCACCAAAAGCAGAAAAGAATAGGTTTCATAGACTTTGCTCCATACAAAATTTAAACTTTTATATAGAAAAAAGGAATAGAGTTTAAAATAAAGGAAAATAAGGAAAAAATAATCAAAAATCTAATGTCCCTCATATATAAAGGCCTTTTACAAATCAAGAAACATAAATGTTTAATATAAAAAAAATAGTCTGAGCAAATGAGTAAGCAATTTGTACAGGAAAAGAACCCACAAAGAAACTAAGAACAATCTCTAGCTTGACAAATGCCTAGTGTTGGCAAATATTATGGGAAATTAATGCTTTTATATACTTTGGTGGAAATATAAATCGACATCATTTTTAGGGACAGTGTGACAATAAGAACCAAATGGAAAATGGATATACTCTGTGATGTAGCAGTTCTCTTTCCAACAAGGTGTGTTATAGATATCCCACGAGAATAAGCAAATATGTGTATGTAAAGATCCTCACTGTTGCTGCTTTCTTTGAAAAGCACAAATCTGAAACTGCCAATCAATGGTGAACGGTTAAATAAAAACAATATATGGAGACCGCGACCTGTGGTACCATTGTGAAGAGGTAGAAGGAGGCATAAGTGTACGGATTTGGAAAAGATACCCATGATATTTTATCAAGTAAAAAATGCAAACAGTAGAACAATAGACATAGAAGGATTCTACTTGTGGGGGAAAGAAAAAGGGTCTCTATCAATATGGTCCCCCACATGTCTGTCAGTTTGCCGCACTGTGGGAGCTTGCATGTTGCAATGAGGCTGAGAGCTCTGCCACTGTAACCTCGAGCATGAGCAAGGTTACCCATGGTGGACAGGTTTTCAGCTCAGCTTCCAAACTAAGACAGACTAGGGAGTAGGACCTGGCGAGCCACTCCCGAAACAACTAGCCATCAAAAACCCTATGGATGGCAAAGAGACACTGTCAGATATAGTGCTGGAAAATGACGCCCCCAGGTTGGAAGGCACTCAAAAGACTACTAGGGAAGAGTTGCCTCCTCCAAGTAGAGTCTACCGTGATGACGGAAATGGAGTAAAGCCCCAGGGTGCTCAACTTGCTGATGTGGCACAACTCAAAATGAGGAGAAACAACTGTAATCATCCATTAATAATTGGAACATGGAATGTACATAGTATGAATCTAGGAAAATTAGAAATTGTTAAAAGAGAAATGGAGCACATAAACATTGACATTCTAGGCATCAGTGAGCTAAAATGGACCGGCATAGGCCATTTTGAGTCAGACAATCATATGGTCTACTATGCTGGGAATGATAAACTAAAGAGAAATGGGGTTGCATTCATCATCAAAACAGACATTTCAAGATCTGTCATGAAGTACAATGTTGTCAGTGATAGAATAATATCCATACGCCTACAAGGAAGGCCAGTTAATATGACTATTATTCAAATTTATGCACCCACCACTAAGGCCACAAATGAAGAAAGGGAAGACTTCTATCAGCTTCTGCAATCTGAAATAGATCAAACATGCAATCAAGACATACTGATAATCATTGGTGACTGGAATGCAAAGGTTGGAAACAAAGAAGAAGGCTCAGTAGTTGGAAAATATG
>VMDO01027166.1:0-18471 GCA_007922755.1 Pedetes capensis
GGGGGAGGAGAGGAGGAGGAGGAGGAGGAGGAGGAGGAAAGAAGGAAGAAGTAAAATCCTCTTTTCCCCAGAAAGCAATGTGACCCCGTGTGGTCCGTGGGGACCCTAGTTCCAGTCTCACAACACACAGGTGGAAGGCGGGCCAGGCCCCTTTCTGAGCAAACCGAGTGGACGTGGTGGGGGCCGCAGGGAGCGCGTGCGCGGGTTCTGCTAAGGGCGCGGGAGGCCGCGGGGGACTCGGAGGGCGGCGGAGGCCGGCTCGTCCAGACCTGGGAACTGCGACCTCAGGGTCGCCTGCCGCGGAGGAGGCCCGGGTGCGGCTCCGAAGGCGCCTCCGCCCAAGGATCGTGTCCTTCAGCGCCCCCACGTGGCGCGGAGCTGTAAGTGTTGTTTTCTTACGAAGAGTGTGAGTTTGGAGTTGGTTTCTAGGCCAATTAGTAATCATCATCATCGGTAGTATTTTTTTTTTCTTTGTAAGTACTCAGTAACAGTAAAGGAAAAAAAGTCTCATTTTTTTGCCACAGATTCAAATCAGTGGTTAAGGGCATAGATTCAAATAAGTGGTTAGGAGACTTAGCACAGGAACCCTTGGAGTCCGTGCCTTGCACATACCCACATACATGCACACACATGCACACACACACACACGCACACATACACGCGCACACACGCACACAAAAGTGTAGGTTCTGGGGGCGGGCATCCTTGGGCTCAAGGGTCTGTGGTAACTACTTCACAGGGGATCAAATGAGAAAACCGGTGCAAAAGGGTTCGTGTGCACCGGGCCTGGCGGGAAGTGAGTGCTCAGTAAATACAAGGCATTTGAACAGCGCCCCCCCACATCACCATAATTTCTGCGTAGCTGCTCTCATGGCATTGTTGTTGTTGTTGTTGTTAGTGTGTCCGACTCAGCGACCTTCATAGGGTTTTCAATGGCTGTTTCGGGGTTGCCTCCGGAGTGGGTTGCCACATCCTTCTCCTATTTTTTCGGTGCTGGGAATCAAACTTGGGACCTCAGAGACTGCAGAGCAGCGCTCTACCAACTGAGCTAAATCCCAACCCTCTCATGGCATAGTCTTGATTTTTTAAATAATTGTCTTCTTCCTTAATTGCGCACGGCAACCAGTTTCCCCTTTGCTGTGTGGTTATTGTAAGGGTTGCATGCCTCTTTAAAAGCTCCCACCCAGCCTGCTCCTGTGCCCTCATTGTGTCATTTCCAAAGAGAGCTCTGCTCTCAATCAGCTGCCTCCTGCCGAGGTGTGGCAGCCCCGGAACACGTCCCTCGGGCTGTCCCAGGAGGACTTGTGCAATGGCAAGCTGCCCCCTCGCTCGTTCATTCCACCAACAGCCAGCGAGCCCCTTCCGGGCCCAGGTCTCACCCTCTCTCTTGGGGACCGGCCCTTTCCTTTTGAGAAGCTGCTTCTACGCTCTGTGCTAACATTTCCTTCCCTGGTGCTTGTTGGGTGTGGGGGGGGGGCTCACATCGTCAGCCGGGGAGTCGGGAGACCTGGATTCCAGTTCCCACACTGCCAGGAAAGTCCCTCTCCTTCTTTTCTTTTCTTTTCTTTTCCTTCTTTCTTTCTTTTCTTTTCTTTTCTTTCTTTTTTTTTTGTAGTACTGGGGGTTGAACCCAGGGCCTCATGCTTGCATTCTGTGCAAGTGCCGGACCACTGAGCTGCACCCTCAACCCATTTTTTTTTTTTTTTAACTTTTTGAAACAGGGTCTCTAAGTTTCATAGACTGCCTCTGGTCTTGAACTTGCGATCCTCCTGCCTCTGCCTCCCAAGCCACTGGGATAACAGGAGTGCACCACCGCGCTGGCTAGTCCCTCTCCCTCTTAGGGCCCCCTAAGTAGAGTAAGAGGATTGGATTAGATGGCCCAGCGCCCCAACCCCCCATCCTTATTATTCCCAGGTCAGGCTCCCCGGCTCTGTGCCTGGAGTCACGGGGTACAGCACATGGCGGGCTGTGGGCCTAACTCTTGGGAGGCCGAGAAGCTGGGTGTTCCTGCCCTGAGATGGAGCCAGCTTCTCTGAAGGGAAGAACACTCGCCCAATGCCCATTGACACTCAGGGACCTGAGCACCTGGTTCTGAGCAGATACTCAACTGTCCCACACTGTGAGCTGGATGGGAACCCCTCCCTGGACCCTCTGGGAAGCCCTGCAGTGCCCTCTGCTCCAGCTTGGAAGGGGTTGGAGTGCACCCCTCTCCAGCTTAGCGGGAAGACCTCAGCATTGGGGCCAGCTTGACAGGGTCATGCTGTGGTGAGCAGGCTTCTAGGAAAACCCTTCCTGGTGAATGGGGCTCCGAGAGGCAGCCGGTCTTGGTGGCTGATGCAGGCCACAGGCGCTGCAGTGAGACACGGTTTGGATTTGCTCCATCATTGACCCGTGGTTCAGATTCCCATCATCATCAACCCAGGGTGTGACCCAGGACAAAGTCATTCACGTCCTGGTGTTTCCCTTGTCTTATTTGTAAGCTGAGGCTAGTAAAGGCTTCACCTGTGAGCTAAAGTATGTAAGACTTTCCACACAGTGGCTGGCATATGCTGTCTTTACGAGAAATATTATCTTGATTGTGGGTTGAGGCTATTTCTCAATACGTAGATACAAAATACTGGGAGAAGGACCTGGCAATCTACTCCCAAGGCAATGCCGAAACAGTCAGCCATTGAAACCCCTATGAGGGTCGCTATGAGTCGGATACCGACTCGATGGCACCTAACAACAACAACAGATACAAAATACAGAAGAATCAGGATCTCACAGAAACAAGCCTCTGTCAGTGGCTTTGCTCACACGCTTGCTAGGTCTCGTGTTGGCATCAGCATGTTCCATTGATGAAATCTGGTTGGCTCATGTTTCAGAGGGCGTCTGTCACCAGCCCATGGCTGCAAAAGGCTTGGTTGCTACTAAGCCCACCCTGTAGCATAACCCTCTCAGCCACCCAGAGCAGATGTCCTTTCAAGATAAAATCAAACCGGCCAGGCAAGGTGATGCATGCCTGTCATCCCAGCAGCTCGGGAGGAGGAGGCAGGAGGATCGCAAGTTCAAGACCAGAGGCAGTCTGCGTAACTTGGCGAGACCCTGTCTCAAAAAAGTAAAAAAAGTTAAAAAAAAAAAAATGGGCTGAGGGTGCAGCTCAGTGGTCCAGCACTTGCAGAGCATGCAGGCACAGGGCCCTGGGTTCAACCCTGGGTACCACAAAAAAAAAAAAAAAAAAAAAAAAAAAAAAAAAAAAAAAAAAAAAAAAAAAAAAAAAAAAAAAAAAAAAAAAGAAAAAGAAAAAGATAAAATCAAACCGTATTCTTAGATAGTAAACATTTTTACCTTTAAACGATATCCTTTAAATTGAGAGCCATTTAAACTCGGATCTTCTTTAAATACAACCGACGTGAATTTGTCTATAAATAACACAGCAAAACACCCTAAAGCATCAAAGCTTCCGGTCGTCAGTGGTTCCATTAGCAGCGATGAGTGCGGATTCTCCGGAGAAGTGCGGAATTTGACTCACTTGTGTCAGGAGAACTGGTTGTGTCCTGGCGATGTCATTCTATAGACCAGGGAACAGAGCCTTCTGGGGTGCGTGCTGTGTCCTCAAAGGTCATGTGTTGACCCCATCCTGCCAGTGTGATGGCTTTGGGGGAGGTAATTAGGATTAGATGACATAAAGGTCCAGGGAGCTTGCTGCTGCTTTCTGCCACTTGAGGACACAGCGAGAAGACACCATCTATGAGCCAGGAAATGGGGTCTCTCCAGACACTGAGGGGGCTGGGATTTAGCTCAGTCTCTGAGGTCCCGAGTTCTATTCCCAGCACCACACAAATGGGAGAAGGACGTGACAACCCACTCCCAAGCCAATCCCGAAGCAATCAGCCATTGAAAACCCTATGAGGGTCGCTATGAGTCTGACAGGACTCGACAGCACCTAGCCTGCAGCTGTAGCCCTGTGGCATCCAGTCCCATCAGATCTTTGAAGCTAAGCAGGGTCGGGCCTGGTTAGTACTTGGATGGGAGACCGCCTGGGAACACCAGGTGCTGTAGGCTTGGGAGAAGGACCTGGCAACCCACTCCCAAAAATCGATCTGCCATTGAAAACCCTATGAACAGCAGAGAAGCACTGACAATAGTGTTTCATCTGTCGTACGCAGGGTCGCTATGAGTCAGATACCGACTTGAAGGCACCTAACAACAACAACCAGACACTGAATCGCTGGCTCCTGGACCTTAGACTTCCCATCATCCTCAGCATTGAAAAATAAATGCTCATTGTTTAAGTCACCCAGTCTGTGACATTCTTAGCCTGAGCTAAGACACGGAAGTTCAGAGAGAAACGTGGGGGAAAGCTAGCTTTGTGTCCCAGCTCCCCCGCATTTCAGGACACCTGGCGCCACTCTCAAGGCTCAAGCTCAAGTCCAAGCCTGCAACAGTCTCTTCTCTGAGGCCCACAGAGAAGCACTGGAGCCCTCTGTGTCCGTGACATGGCCTGCCCTTCCTGGCTGCCACCCGGTGACCCAGCGGGGCTGTCCGTAGTTGGCCTCCTAGGAATGGGGATTTTGAAATTGAAACATACGGAGCCTGAGGGAGACTAGCGGGCTCTTGGGAAGGGCACGAGCTCCTGTGGCTTCCCTCCTTAGAGGTGCCCTGGGTCCTCATGCAAACAGCTGAAGTCCCTTCCAGAGGTGTCCCAACCTCATCCCTTCCTTGGCTTAAGCTTCCAGAAATCTGTTACTTGCTCCCGTAAGAACCTTAAGCAAAGGCGCCGGGTGCCGAGGCGCACGCCTGTAATCCCAGTGGCTCAGGAGGCAGAGGCGGGAGGATGGCAAGTTCAAGACTAGAGGCAGTCTGTGAAACTTGGCGAGACCCCATCTCAAAAAGTAAAAAAATGGGCCGGGGATGCCGCTCAGTGGTTCAGGACTTGCAGAGCATGCAGGCGCGAGGCCCTGGGTTCAACCCCCAGTACCGCAAAACAAAAAAAGAAACTTAACCAATATATGTTGAAGGAGAGACAGCGAGTGGCCCTGGGGGACGGGCAGAAAATGTGGGCAAACTGCTTCTGAATGTGACCAGGGGCTCGAAGGGGAACAGGGGGACTTCTTGTGGAGGTGTCCTCTTGGGGACTGTCCCTAAGAAAAGGAGGTTGGGATGCGGCTCAGTGGTAGAGTGCTTGCCCAGCATGCTACAGGATCTGGGAGGAGGAGGGGGAAGAAGGGAAGAAGGGGGAGGACGGGAAGGAGCTGGAGGAGGAGGAGGAGGAGGAGGAGGAGGAGGACAGGACGGCACCTGCACACCGTTCCGCCCTGATTGCTGCGCCGGCCCCTCTCCTCACTCCCTGCCCCGGTTGGCTGGGTCAGGAGTGCGCTACTAATTTGGACTGGGGACAGGAGATTTCAGTTCCACCCGGCTGCTCTCTTGAGGAGAGGAGATGCAGGCTTTGGAGCGTGGATGACAGCTGTTGTCTGTTATGTGAAGCGGAAACACAAAGCCAGTTTGCAACAAGATAAAAAGAGGGGGCTGAGGCACCCAGACAAAGAGGGGAGAGAGAGCTCCCTGCCCGCCCCTCCCCGGCCTGCAGCGCCCCTTTCTCCTCTCCAGGCCTTTCCGAGGACCTCCTTATGCTGCACCCTCCTTTCTGCTCACTGACTCCCAGGGGCCCTCCACGGCTCCCACCACGGAATTGGCCCTCAAGACCGTGGGTGCCTGACTGGAGGAGTGGCCTGGGAGGGTGTGGTGGGAGAGGAGCCACGCCGAGTGGACCAGGACGGAGCCATAGATGGTGGTGTCGCAGGCAGGGCACAGCATAGGCACCGTCAAGGGGTCTCTGAGAGCTGCACCTGTTCCCCGAGCGGTGAAGAACTGGGTGTGGTTGGGTCCCTAGGAACGACGTTTCGGTCTCGAATCAAAACCAGCAAGGGCTCATCATAGCCTTGTGAGGCAGGCATACTGTTGGCAATCCTGACAGTTACGGCAAGCGCTAACATAGGTCTGGAGCTGATCACGAGTGGTAGTGCGAGCTGGGATTCCTGTTTACAGTAGGGAGCCTAGACCAGAAGGGTACCATGGATAGGATTCTCACTCAAGCAATCTCATGCTAGCACGTATATTGCTAAAACCACTACACTCTGATGCCAGGCATGTTGCGCACGCCTGTAATCCCAGTGGCTCCAGAGGCTGAGACAGGAGGATCGCAGGTTCAAGGCCAGAGGCAGCCTGTGTAATTTAGCAAGATCCTGTCTCCAAATAAAAAATAATAAAAAAGATAGGAGCAAGAGCGTGAAGCTCGGTAGTGGAGCTGAACCACCCTCCCCTCCAAAAGAAAAAAATGAGAACACAAAAGGAAAACCACCACATTTCCACATTATCAGTACGGAGAGATGCTGTTTGGAGAGACGGAGGCATAGTCAGCAACGTGCTCATTGTGACTCGGTGTCAGAGACCAGTCTTAAGTTTTCCAAATCTGACCCAAGACTTTAATACCTTAATCTTGGGAGCTCTCTCTCTGGGGACGACTCTGTCCTTTGCCTCTGAGTTTGGAAGGGGATTGGTAACCACAGGTTCCAGGTGAACCCCAGGAAAAAAAGGTCTTTTGTGTGGAGAAGCCGCGACCAGTGACTCACCTTCCCAGATGCAGAAGGGAAGCGCGAGGGGAAACGATGAACGTGGTCCTGTGAGACGGTTTGGTTTGCAGGGCTCCTAACCAGCCTGCATCTGAGGCCACTGGTTGCCCTTGACCCCGGCTTTGGGGACACACCCTTTTGGTGCCATCTCTCCCACGCTCTGGAGGCCAGCTGCCCACGGAGCCCTGGGGTGGAGGAGACAAGCCCTGCTGTTGGCCACCTGGCCCAACACACCTCCACTGTAGAGGCTCCATGGGCAAAATTCATTTTCAGCCTCCCTGGCAGACAGGAGAGGCCATGAGACTCCGTTCTGGCCAAGGAGGGAGAGCGGAATCTGACTGGAGATTTTGGAAAAGATTTCTTCCAGGGGTGCGGTCCTTTCCGCCCCTTCCTCCTGCCTTGACAATGGCTGTGATGTCAGGGCTGCAGCAGTCTCCGGAGACCGTGGGGAAAGGGCAAGAGAAGCACAGAGTAGGGCTGCTGGTGCAACCCCGACAGCCCCAGAGCAAACCAGCAGCACCCAGCTAGCCCTAGACTTGCCATTCGTGAGAAAAACAAGTCCTTATTTGTCTAAGCCATAGTTGAGTCGGCAGACCCTTAGACCGGTGTGGGTCCTGACTGATCACCCATCTCAGAGCCAGGTGTGGACCCTGAGACCGATCAGCTAGCCCAGTGTTTTTGTCCATCCTCTCTCTGACTGCTCTAACCCCAGAGACCTTTGTCAAAGAAGATCTTATGGGAGAATTGTGATGAAGTAAAAATTGGAGGGAGAGTTCCTTTAGCCTACCTAGGGCGTCTGGGAACAGAGGCTGTTGTACCCAGCGGCTCAACCCCAGAAAAAATACTCCAAGACACAAATGGATCGGGAGCAGAAAAGTTTTAGACCGGCCGGCTGGCTACTCTCAGTCCCGGGAGTGGACTCTCAGAAAGCAGCATCCGACTCACAGTGGTCAGGGGCTTTATAGGGTAGGGGCAGAGAAGCAAGGCTACAGAAGCGAGAATTCTTTAGTGGTTCAGGGAAGGGGTATGGAGTAATTTTCCATTTCTCAGAACTCAGCCTTACTCGCAGGAATTCCAGTCATCAGCTCTCTGGCTAGTTTATCATGTATGACCTTCTCTGTGACATAGTTTCTCTTATCAAAGGACCTTGAGGTCTGGCTGGGGCTGGTCTGCAAAGTGCAAGTGGGATCACGACAAACCTTTTTCTGTAAACTTTTTTGTTTCCACAAGACCACCCACATCTCCCCTGAGCTCATCCAACCTCTTCATGGTGCAGATGGGAAAATGGAGCCTGTCCAATGGCAGCTGTGTGCATCAAGCACCCGGGACGGAGGGAGGGAGGGAAAGTGTCCTCACCTACAGAGCACCGTCCCATCCCCTCCCAACAGAGCCCCACCCTCATGATGCATTTCACCAGCAGGTTCTGAGATGAGGAAACCGGAGCAGTAACACAAGCTGGCTTGTCAGAGATCACACAGCTAGCGAGTTAGCAACGACTGACTGGATCTTGGGCATTGAGATCCTGGAGTCAAGATCTACTTCCTCAAGGTATGTTTCGCCTGGAAACTCATTTGCAAAGTTTGGACAGCCTTTTAAAAATGTAAAAATTAGGAAGCCCCCCCACGGAGGCCCTTGGAGCCGGGAGGGTTAGCTCGTCTATGCTCCCGGAGCTGAGTTGTCAGGTTCCCTGTGAGGAAGCTCATGCAGGCCTGAAGCCTCCAACAATGCCTCCAGCAGGAAGACCACTTGATTCTTCTCTCAGGCAGGAAAGGTGGCCTCACATCTATTATGTGTCCAGCCTGTGGCCTTGGCTGCTGTAGTTTGGATCTTGATTGTCCCCCAGATGCCCATGGGTTAAGGGCTTGGTCCCAAGCTTGGTGCTGTTGGGAGGTAGAACCTGTAAGAGGTAGAGTCTACTGGGAGGTCTTTAGGCCCCTGGGGGTGTGCCCTTGAAGGAGATAGTGGACCCAGCTCTTCCTTGTTTCCCAGCCAGGAGGAGAGTGGTGGTGTGCTGTCACACACCTGCGCCCTTTGCTGCCTCACCCAAAGCAACAGGGCTGATCGCAGACAAGCCTCTCCAGCTATGACACAAAATAAAGCTTTTCTCTCTATAATTTCAATATCTCAGGTATGACAGTAATGCATGAGCCTGCAACTGGTCTATTGTGGCGTCCGATCCCGTCAGATCTCAGAAGCTAAGCAGGGTCAGGCCTGGTTAGTACTTGGGTGGGAGACCACCTGGGAACACCAGGTGCTGTAGGCTTGGGAGAAGGACCCAGCAACCCACTCCCAAAAAACAATCAGCCATAGAAAACCCTATGAATAGCAGAGGAGCACTGACAATAGTGTTTCATCTGTCGTATGCAGGGTCGCTGTGAGTCGGATACCGACTCGACAGCACCTAACAACAACAACAACAACAACAACAACAACAACAACACAGCAATGGATGGTTGACTAACAAATGGAATGTCCGTGGGGGTCATTTGCTTATTTGTCCACACAACAAAATTTACTGGCCTCCTGTTTCCAGTGCCAGTGTTCTGACATCAGTGGAGAAGAAGACAGAGCTTCCTGACCTCTTGGTGCTCAACCAATCCAGAGGCAGGCAGAACCTGTAAACCACAAAGCCCTTCCAGGCAGTGGTAGGCACCACGGTGGCACAGGTGATACGAGAGAGCAGGCGTCAGGGCAGGTGAGTGGCCGCTTGAGACCGGGTGGTCAGGGAAGGCCTTTCCGAGGTGTCCACGCCTGAGCGGAGACACAGGTGAATATAGCAAGATGGTGGAGGGCACGCGAGTCCCGCTGGAGAGAAGGGAGGGTGGTCAAGCTGAGATCGAAGTGGGCCGGGGGCAAATCATGTGGACCATGGTGAAGTTCAAACCAGTTTCTGGAGAGAGGCATAGAATCGGGCAGAGGTGCAGAGGGCTGGGGGTTCCGTAGTAGCTGGAGAAGAATGGTGCAGGCAACCCATTCGCTGAGATACTCCAGAGGGTGAGGGGCGTGGCCCAAGGCTGGGCTTCAGCCAATCAGAGGCCGGAAGCGGGTCCAGGGGCCCAGCAGGTCTCCAGCTCTCCCGCCTGACTCTTTTCTCTCCTTGCCAGCTCCCACCTGCCCAGGAGGGGAGAGCTTGGGGGTGGCAGGGAGTTCTTTTCCGGGGAGAAAGGAAACCCTGGCCCTCCAGCGTCCCGGGCCCTTGCTCCAGAGAGGGAGGAGGGACCCCTGAGCAGGTGATACTGACTGCCAGCTGCCCAGAGCGCTTTCCTGGGTGGTGGCCTCGGCATGGGGGGCCACGGTGGAGGCCAGGCAGTGGGCTGGGGACCATGGCCAAGAGTGGGTGGAGGAGGTATGGCTGGCTGGCTCTGCAGAGAGGGCCAAGTCCTGACTGCAGCTCTGACCTCGTGAAGAGCCCGTGATCCGGAGTGATGTGTGCGAGTTGGGGCGCCACAGGCCTCCAGAATCGGCCCAGCCCGGCCCCACAGACATCACTGCTCCATATGGTTTTTAAAAACATAAGTAGTATCATCTAGATGCATTGTCTTGCAACTTGCTTTCCTCACTCAGGAGGTTTTGACAGATGTTCATGTTAAGACACGAAGATCCACCCTGGTCATTAAACCGTCACATGGGGAATTATGAGCGTTTACGTCACTCACTCCCCAGCCCGTGGGCTTTTTGGTTGGTTGAATTTTCTGCTATTATTAACAGTCCTTCAGTAAACATCTTTGTCGTTCCTTCCTGACGCTGTATTTCCTCAGGATTGTTCTATTTTCAGCTACAGAGAAACTACCAATTACCTGGACACATGATGGGATCCAGTGAACCCAGCAAGGTTGTGGTGGGGGACAGGTGGGGGAGAAGGGATTGGGTAAATTCTCTGGGGACGGCTTTGGCTGGCACAGCGGGCATCCACAGGGTCACTTCAGTGTCCCTCTCCACTGCCCTAGGAACTTATTGAGGAGTGGCGCTGGAGTCCCCACCCTGCCTAAGCCTTTTTCCTCATCTGTGAGAAGAGAACATGGAAGCAGTGGTGAGGGGCTGGTGAGGTGATTCGTCAGGTTTCTTTCTGCTGAAAATGCCTTTTACTCTCAGCCCCTGGTCTAACGGTACATAATACAGGTGGCTAAATTAATTGCACAATTGTGTCAAGGTCGTAAACATCATGTTCTTAATAGCCGCCTAAGAAAGGTTAGGAGTTGTCCAATCGTGTCTGACTCAAAGCGACCCTCATAGGGTTTTCAATGGCTGTTTCAGGATTGCCTTGGGAGTGGGTTGCCAGGTCCTTCTCCCATTTTTGTGGTGCTGGGAATTGAACTCGGGACCTCAGAGATTGCAGAGCAGCGCTCTACCAACTTAGCTAAATCCCAGCAGCCTAAAAAGGTAGATTGGTTTTAATACTTGGTAAGATGAATCAGTACAACACACTACTTTGAAACACATGTGGGCAGAATCATCTCTGAACACCATTTTATTTTAATTCATTCAGCAAATAGTGCTCCCTGTGCTCCCAGCACAGTGCTAGGCGCTGGGGGTCCACCATGAGTAAAGTACACATTCATGCTCCCACTCAGGAATTTAGGATTGAGCATGGAAGTGGCTAGATCGTGTTGTTTGAATCTGGGCTTTTGCAAAGGTAGAGAATATTCAGCAGATTCGTTTCCTCAGCGTGTTACAGTTTGAATATAAAATGCCCCCCGCGGGCTCATGTGCCAAACACGTTCTCCAGCTGGTGGAGCTGTTCTGGGAGGTGGTGGGTCCTTTGGAAGGTGGGTCCTAGCTGGGGACATCTGGTCTCTGGGGGGTGATTTTGAGGCTATACTGGGTTCCCAGCCCCTTTATTGCTCTCGGCCTCCTGTCTGCCGTGAGGTGAGCAGCCCCCTCCTCCAGAGGCGCCTGCCCCAGGAGGCTGTGCCTTCCTGTGGGGCGTCACCCTGCCGTTGGACTTGCTCTGGCCATGAGGGGGAACCAGCCACTGAGGACCCGTTGTCTGGTGTGGGGGAGCCAAGCACCAGAGAACTGCACCACCCGGGAAGGAGGCTGATGCCCACGGCTGCTCTGAGAAGCCTTGAGAAAGGCAGGCTCAGAGGCTGATGCCCACAGATGCTCTGAGAAGCCTTGAGAAAGGCAGGCTCAGAGGCTGATGCCCACAGATGCTCTGAGAAGCCTTGAGAAAGGCAGGCTCAGAGGCTGATGCCCACGGCTGCTCTGAGAAGCCTTGAGAAAGGCAGGCTCGGAGGCTGATGCCCTCGGCGGCTCCTTGCTTCTTTCTTCCCAGTGAAGACGCCGACTCCAAGTGCTCTGCTCCAACAGCTCTTTATTGCTTTGTCTGTTCTGGTCGGTGGAATGGACCCCGACTGCTCTGTTCACCACCCTATATTCCCTTCAGGGGCTAGCCAGGGACCAATCAGAGGCAGTCACCCCACATGGATCTTGGCCATTCAGGGGGTATATGCAAATTTGGGTTTGTAAAAGGACCAATCAGGGGTGGTTCCTGAATGGTCCAATCAGGAGGCGTTTGGTGGTTTGGAACCAGCCAATCAGGTGTTTAGGCATCTGAGGAAAGGGATTGGACACGTGTCATCTTTGGAAGCTCACAGCCTAGGGGTTCCCAGATGTAGGACAAAGGTGACTGCCTGGGGAACAAGCCTCAGACCTCCAAGTGGGCCTAGATAGGCCCTGGGGCGAACTGCCTCTCTAGGCAGTGCCCTATAGCTTCCCAAGGGGACAGAAACATTGGGAGCCAAGAACCCTCTGACACAATGAGCCACAATCAATCTTTCCCCTTTTAACTTGTTCTGTCTGATGTCTTGGTCATAGCAACGCGAAAGGAACTAATACAAAGCACCGCCCAGGGGAGTCACATAATGTGATTTCTCTCCAGTGTGTGCTGGCAAATGAACTAATAGGATTCTGAGGTTTCAAATCACAAATCAAAATTTCTGTGGGGACTCTCTCTGAAACAGCTCTTTGGGTAATATGTATAAAGGGGGTAGTCAGGTGTGGTGGCACAGGCCTGAGCCCCACCACTATGGAGGTGGAGGTAGGAAGGTTATGAGTTTGAGGCCAGCCTGAGCTATGTAGAAAGACCCCACCTAAAAGAATGTGCATACTCATCAAAGAGGAGGGATGGCATAAAGATTGCTTCTTTCAACTTATGGTTAGTGACATTTTTCCCCTGAAAAAATGAAATCCATCATTCTAAAAATATCATAATTTTCAGCAAAATAGATGGAACTAGAGGACATTTAGTTAAGGGAATAAGTCAGACACAGAAAGACAAATACTGCATGTTCGCACTCATTTTTGGAAGCTAAAAAAGTTGATCTTGAAGAAGGGAGTAGAGCAGTGGTTACTAGGTTTAGCTCAGTTGGTAGAGTGCTGCTCTGCACTCTCTGAGGACTCGGGTTTGATTCCTAGCACTGCAAAAGTGGTAGAAGGGCGTGGCAATCCACTCCTGAAGCAATCCTGAAAACAATCAGCCATTGAAAACCCTTTGGGGGTCTCTGTGAGTCAGACCTGACTCAATGGCATCTAACAACAAACAACAACAGGCTGGGAGGGGTGGAGTGGGTAGAAGGAGGTTGGATAATGAGTCCCAAAATATTGTTAGGGAGGAGGAATAAGTTCTACTGTTCTACAGCACAGTAGAGTGAGTGTAGTTTACCACAACCCATCATATATATTTTTTAAGAACTAGAAGAGAGGAGTTGGAGGGTCAAAATACAAAGACATCTCATGACCCCCTCCAAATGAGCAATGTACCAATGAAATGCATGTATGGTAATGTCATAATGAAACCCATTAAGTTGTACATTAAAAATTATTAATAAAAAATAAAAAAACCCACAAAGACATGAGATAGAAATACTAGTTATCCTAATTTGACCATTATATATTGTATGTTGTTGTTGTTGTTAGGTGCTGTAGAGTCCATGTCCAACTCATAGCGACCCTACATACAACAGATGAAATAATATTGTCAGTGCTTCTCTGCTATCCATAGGGTTTTCAATGGCAGATTGATTTTTGGGAGGGGGTTGCCAGGTCCTTCTCCCAAGCCTACAGCACCTGGTGTTCCCAGGCAGTTTCCCATCCAAGTACTAACCAGGCCCGACCCTGCTTAGCTTCTGAGATCCTTTGGGATTGGATGCCACAGTGGTACGGCTGTAGACTATGTATTGTGTAAATGTATTGAGATACCATGCTGTACTCCACAAATATGTCCAAGTGTATATCAGTTAAAAAGAAAAAATAAAATCATAACAAAGTAGTAAAAACATCATAAAGATATATTCATATCATGCTGTTTCACTCAACATACTTGGCTTTTAAGAGTTCTAGCTGCCAAACCTAAACTCTTTGAGACAAAGAATCTCTGAAGTAGGAGAGTTTACTGAGCTGTTACAGATGCGAGCCAGAGAGAGGACCAGGTCCCGGGACAAATCCTGCACCAGCCTCAGGGCTAACTAACAATCGGCAAAATGTGCGCTGGACCCAGAGCGAAGAAGTTTTTATAATGAAGACTTGAGGAAGGCAGGCCTGCGTGGTTTACTTTGAACCTATGCTGGCCATAGGTAAGAGGCAGGGAAAGGTTTGGGCTAGGAGGATGGGTCCTAGGGAGAAGTACCGTTTCTGGGCTGGCTGGGGTTGTGGGCAGGATATGATGGTACCTAGAAGGATTTAGCTCAATTGGTAGAGCACTGTGCTATGGTCTCTGAGGTCTGGAGTTCAATTCCCAGCACCGCAAAAATGGGAGAAGGACCTGGCAATCCGCTCCCAAGGCAATCCCGAAACAGCCAGCCATTGAAAACCCTGTGAGGGTCGCTATGAGTCAGATACCGACTTGAGGACACCTAACAACAACAACAACAGCCGACATTCAGGGAGGTTAGAGACTTGATGAAGAGAACACAGCAAATAAGCAGCCGGCCAGGGCACAAATCTAAGCTGCCTTCCTCCTACGCCCAGGGGCTTGGGGCCCAGGAGGCCATTCACATCTATGCTCAGCATCACAGACCTGGGGGCCTGGATTTGTGTCTCAACCACCTCAGAGATATGGGATTTCTTAGCTCCTCCCATGTCACAAACAGCAGAAACTAAGGCCTAAAGAAGGTAGGAATCTATACAAGCTCGCACAAGTTGGTGGATAGTCTAAGAACTAGAGGCCCAGGACCTTCCATACCAGGAAGTGAAAGACCTGTCCCCGAAAGTCTCTGAAAAGAGAAAAGTTGCCCTACGATGTCAATTTGCCCCTGGGTAATGGTTTGTGCCTTAGTTTGACCACAGCCCTGTTTTCTCTCTGAGTTTGTGTTTTCGTCGGTCGAGGATGCATAGAGCAAGTGGCCTGTGAGCAACAGAAATTCATTTCTCCCCGTTCTGGGGGTTAGGGATCCGAGAGGAGGCGCCAGCAGGGCCAGGTTCTGACGAGGCCTCGCCTGTGGGGCGTGGACAGCTGACTACTTGTAGCCTCACACGGCAGGAAGAGGGTAAGGGAGCTCCAGGGGCCTCTTTTATCAGGGTGCTAATTCTACTCAGGGCTGGGGTTTAGCTCAGTTGGTAGAGCTCTGCGCTGCAGTCTCTGAGGTCCCGAGTTCAATTCCCAGCACCGCAAAAACGGGAGAAGGGCCTGGCAATCCACTCCCAAGGCAATCCCGAAACAGTCGGCCATTGAAAACCCTGTGAGGGTCGCTATGAGTCGGATACCGACTCGACGGCACCTAACAACAACAACAACAACAACAACAACAACAACAACTCTACTCATGGGCCCCACTCTTATGGCCCAAGCACCTTCCAGAGACCCCACGTCCAAGCATGTCGGAGACAATATTCCACCAGATGGATTTTGGAGGGACACATTCAGTCCACCGCAGCTGACACATGCCAGAGGTTGGCCCCAGTCATGTCATTAAGTCTTCGTCAGCTGCAGCCAGCAGCCAAGAGGAGGTCCCATGGAGTCACAATGTGCCTCTTGCTCATAAGCACAGGACAAGGACACGCTGGATGCTCCTGCATTTTCTCCAGAGCACCAGGTGCTCTCTGCAGACTCACACCCTAGCGCTAGACATGGGAGCCAGCCCTGGCTTCTTGCCCTGTACTGGGGAAGGACAGGCATGAATAAGAAGCTGTCACCCAGACAGGAACAGAGTGGCCATAAGTCTAATGGTTGTCTCCATCCATAAATGGCCCCTGAATGCGGTAATTAAAAAAATAGAATGACAGTTGCATAAAAATAGGTGTTTGGGAACCTCTTGCACTCTGTGTTCCAACTAGGACGCTCCTGGTCTGGACGCTGTTTTGGTTTCTCAGTGGAACCAGAACGTTTTTGCTGAGGGATCTCCAAGGATCACTGAGACCAAGAAGGTCAGAGGAGACATAGGGTATGATATCATAATAGACCAATGCAGAGCACGGAGAGTCCAGCTGTTGCTGGGTGTGGTGGCGCATGCCTAAAATGCTAGCACTTGGGAGGCTGAGGCAGGAGGGTCTGGAGTTCAACACTTTCCTGAGCTACATAGCAAGCCTGTCTCAATAAATGATAATAAAACATGCCCCTCAACCAAGAAAAAAAAAAATATATATATAGTTCTGGCTGGCCATACATCTTCTCAGGTGCACAGGTGACCAGGGCTCAGGCTCTCCTAGCAGGAAACTAATTTTGCTTTGGATTTTTTTTCCTCTGTAGCTGAATGAGGTGTCAAAAAACAAAATCAGCACCGGGCTCAGTGGTGCACGTCTGTAATCCCAGCATCTCGGCAGGCGGAGACGGGATGATGGCAAATTTGAGACCAGAGGAAGTCTGTGTAACTTAGCGAGACCCTGTCTCAAAAATGTAAAAAGAAAAAGGGCTGGGGGCATAGCTCAGTGGTCCAGCACTATATCTACCTACCTATCTATCTATCTATCTATCTATCTATCTATCTATCTATCATCTATCTATCTATCTATCATCTATCTATCTATCTATCTATCATCTATCTATCATCTATCTGTCTATCTATCTATCTATCTATCTATCTATCTATCATCTATCTATCTATCTATCATCTATCTATCTATCTATCTATCTATCTATCTATCATCTATCTATCTATCTATCATCTATCTATCTATCATCTATCTATCATCTATCTGTCTATCTATCTATCTATCTATCTATCATCTATCTATCTATCTATCTATCTATCTATCTATCATCTATCTATCTATCTATCATCTATCTATCTATCATCTATCTATCATCTATCTATCTATCTATCTATCTATCTATCTATCTATCTATCTATAGAGAGAACCTAGCTCCTATTAAGCGGAACACGACAGCAACTGGTAGAACTATAAGGTGAATCCACTTTTTTATGGAAAATATTTTCTGAAAAATTTATGTTAATGTGTTTTGCATATAAGAGTTGTCTACACTTAGATTCTGTGGGTGAAAGAGAAAGAAACTGGTCTACACTACAAAGAAATCCTTACACCAATCTGCGTTCTGGGTGGGCCGGATGCTAGGTAAGGCTCCCCCCTCCTTCCCCCGTCTGAGGGTGGAGTGCTCCTGAAGGCCCTTCCGGTTCCAGCAAGTTCTGATGCCTTCAGGAGTCTCTTCCATCAGACCTGCACGCTTCCCACAGGTGGGAGCCCCTTCCCTTCACCTGTGTGGTCTTTTCTGAATGTCCCTGGAATGCCAGCCACACCTCCCCACCAGCACTGGAGGGCAAATCAGATGGGAGGGTGGCCATGAAGTGTTTTGAAAATTGAAAAGCGCTAGTTAAACAGGGATTTTAACAAGTGGTGGAGAAGCATAGAATATGGACACAGCACACAAGAGGCAAGACATGCAGTCTGAAGTGTGTCACTTGTTTAAAATGTCCTGGCATTTTATTCATTTTTATCTATCGAAAAAGCGAACATGGAGCCATGTACACAAAGATATTGAAGGACAAGGAGTGATGCGTGTCTATGGCAGGGGCTCAGAAATTTATTGTTGTTGTTATTGTTAGGTGCCGTCGAGTCGGGATCCGACTCATAGCGACCCTCTGTACAACAGGGGAAACACTATTGTCAGTGCTTCTCTGCTGTGCATAGGGTTTTCAATGGCAGATTGATTTTTGGGAGGGGGTTTGCCAGGTCCTTCTCCCAAGCCTACACAGAAATTTATAATCATTCATTATTTGAAACACATTGGGTTATTTTCCTAATTATTAAAAATAACTTAAAGTCATTGTAGAAAAGTTGAGAAATATGGGAAAACATAAAAAGGAAAATAAAAAGCACTCATAGCTTTACCCCTCAGGAATAACTTTTAACATTTCTGCTATAGCGCTTCTGTGTTTCAAAAACGATCCTTAAAGCCCGGCATAGTGGCATCTGCCTGTGATTCCAGCCACTCGGGAGGCAGAGGCAGGAGGATCGCAAGCTTGAGGCGAGAGGAAGCCTGTGTAACTTAGACCCTGTCTCAAAATAAAAAATAAAAAAAAAGGGCTACTCGTGCAGCCCAGTGGTAGAGTGCTTGCAAAGTATGCACACGGCCCTGGGTTCGGTCCCTAAGCACCACCAAAAACAAAAACAAAAAACAAAAACAAAATCCCTAGACGTATTCTACATGGTTGATATCACGCTAAATATAGAGTTCTACGTCCTGCATTTTTTCAGTTAACCTTGCATTAGGAATATTTCCCAATGACATTAGAAACTCTTCCTAGATAGGAGTGTCATGGCCACTTTCAGGTCAGCCCCACGCCTGAGGACTGGGCATGGTGTGGCCTTGGATGGAAACCTGAAGGGGACACAGGCAAAGCCAAGGCGCGAGATCTGCGTCCACACGGCGGAAACCAGGCCTGAGTTCCTTCTGCGGGAG
>VMDO01027167.1:0-25670 GCA_007922755.1 Pedetes capensis
GCACCTAACAACAACAACAAAACCCAATATCCTCGGGAACAACTGACCAAAGAGTAATAATAAAAAAAACCCTAAGAACAAGTTCAAATGGAGGTAGAATCATCATGGAGAGGAATGATTCTCAAATAACTTTTATACACAGTAATATTAACTGCAAGTCCCCAGTGGGTTATATACAGAGAATATTTTTAAGTACAAATCAAAACAATTCCCTGTAGACATCACATTATTGGGGATAGTATTGGTACTATTACTCTGTTGTGTGTGTAATGATAAAGTAAACTTCTATCCTACTACTTTATTTTACTTTACTTTTTTGGTGGTACTGGTGATTGAACCTAGGGCCTTATTCTAGGAAGGTGCCCTAACAATGAGCTACATGCCTAGTCATTTTTTATTTTTGAGACCAGATCTTACTAAGTTGTGCAGACTGCCTGTGGCCTTGAACTTGCAATCCCTTGCCTCCACCTGCTGAGTAGCTAGATTCCAGTTATGTACCACTGTGCCTGATTAAGAAGTTCTTTGTATTCTTGGGATGCTGAAGATAGAACCCTGGGCCTTGCTAACACTTGGAAATTGCTGTACTAAGCTATATCCCAAGGCCTTCCTTATTTTTGATACTCTGTTTTTCTCAGTTTTCATGAGACCAGGAGTCTCAGAGTAAATGAAAGGAAATCAGAGGTAATACATAAGGGATTAAGGAGAAACTGTATAAACCTGGTATTGGATTGGAAATACCAGTATAAAATCATGATATATTTTCTCTCCTAAAAAAAAAAACATATCTTAGTACTGTCCACTGAAATAAGACTTATAACAAAAAAACCTAACAGCAGAGAGCATTCCTAGAACACAGATTATTTCATTTCCCTGTAAAAGAAATCAGGACTCCTTAGAAAAATGACTCATTCTGGGTCTGAAGGAGGAAATGGACAAGGTGAACCTAACATTGCCAAACCAGATTCTTAGAAAACTATCAGACTCCCAAAGTAATGAGAAAAAATCAGCAATCATGCAAAAAAGACTCCCAGTAGACAAAAAATGGGAAACTTTTAACACAGTAGAAAACAACTTCGGTGAAATAAGGCATATTTTTAAATATATAATTATTTATACTCATGAGTACCTAACAATGTTCAAAAATTTTAACTACTTTGTCACTAACAGAAGCTATTAGGGGACTCAATTAACTGCTTTTAAATACTTTCCTTCCCTTACTCTAGCTAACCAAATAGAGGTGAGAAGTTGATTTTCCTAGAATCAATAATTTTATATTGAATCAATAACATAATAAATCAAAAAGAAGCAGTAGAATTAGAATTTTGTCATTTTATAAGCTCTGATTAATTAACAAATGCAGAAAATGACTATGGTCAACAATGTAACAGAGAGACAATTTTTCCCTGACTCCTTTAACAGAGACATGCCAAAAAAATTGAACTTGAATCTGACCATGATTGCGTCCAATTGCCAAAGTATTGGAATTACAGAGGGAAATTTTAAAATGTAATGTGTGATAAATTCACTCAAATATAGATTATAGAAAACTATAAAGGACAAAAGACATAATTGCAAAGGGGAGAGAGAAGGAGGGAAATATACATTAAAGAGTCTTAAAATATATGTCTACCAATCATAGGGAATAGAAGTTACTCAAACAAATGACAAATAAGTGTCATGTGTGAAAAATGCAAATTTGAATACTACCTTGGTATTTAATGGTATTAAAAAATATTTGTCAACTTGTAAGAGATGATGATAATAGTGTTAGTTTTTAAAGAGTATATTATAAATATACATACTGCAATAATTCTAGCAATAATCATATAATGCCTGAAATTTGCTTCAAAATAATATAGACAAAATACAATTATGCACAGACATGTACACACAAATTAAGAATACTGGTAACACTGAAGAACTCTGCATAAGATTGGTAGATTGTATCAATGTTGATATTCTGATTGTGATATTGTACTCTATTTTTGCAAGAAACTAGTATTGCAGGAAACTAGGTAAATTGTACATAAATCTCTGTGCTATATCTTACAACTTCATGAGTCTACAATTACATTGACAAAAATTCCAATTAAAAAAACAACATAGATGATGTTTGTGGAGGCATAGATAAAGATTAGTGATCTTGGAAATTAATTGATAATTGCTGATTGATGGATTCAAGGAAGTTCATTTTATTATTTTATGCATAATTGAATATGTTCATAATTTTTGATAATATGGTTCTAATGCATTCTCTCCATTTGTGAACTTTTCAAGCACAAGATTTACATCTTATGTACCCCTGAAACTCCAGTCTTTTGCACAGGCATTTGTTGGAAATATGTGGATGGATAAACTATGGATACATAAATGGAAAAAATGGAGTTGTAAATAAGCAAATGAATAAATGGAAAAGCATATACACCTATTGAAGGGCTTTATCCCAAATCTGTTGCAAAAGCCCGATGGATATCCATTGTCACAAAGCTAAGAACTTAGGATAATGGGAGTATGGAAGATTGTCTAACTGCTTATCAACATCTGACTCCCCACCTTGGTTAAAGGATTATGATTCTGAACCCTGTTGACATCAGATTTGTCATAAGACTTCCACCAATTAAATGTGATGAAAAGTCATTTGTGTTACTGACAAGAAAACATTTAGGGAACAGTTCACCACATTCTCTCTCTTTGTCTTGGACTGAATGACCATCATTATTCCAGAAAATGACTGCTCCATTTCAGTACATGGTCCTGGAATAATATGGAGGAGAGAAGCAGCCAGCCAGTGATGAGGATGATGTAGTATGTGCAAGAAATAAACTTTTGTTGTTGAAACCCCAGTGACTATGTTAGTTAGCTTTTTGTGACTGTGGCAAAATACCTGAGAGAAACAACTTAAAAGGAGGGAAGGTTTATTTGGCTCATGGTTTTAGAGGTTTCAGTCCATTGTTGGCTGGTTCCATTGCTTTGGGCCTGAGATGAGGCAAAATATCATGGTGGCAGAAACATTTGGTGAGGGAGGCTGCTTAACTTAGGCTGCCAGGAAGCAGAGAGTGAGAGAGGAAGGGGCCAGGGCCAAGATATACCCTTCAGAAGCATGCCCGCAGCGACCTACTCTCTCCAGCAAGGCCTTGCCTCTTCATACTCCATTCAGCTACAATCTCATCGATGGGTTAATCCATTGAAAAGTTAGTATCCTCATGATCCAATCACCTCTCACTCACCACAGCAGCTGGGAAACAAAATCTCAGCACACGAGTCTTTGGGAACACTTTATATTCAAGCCATAAATGTGGCTTCTGAGTTACTTGTTGTTACTCCACATGGTCACACCTGACTGACAGATGGAGCCACTTAGGTTTTTCTTTGTTTTCTTTTAGTAGGAGTGAGAACAGTGAAGGCTGGCATTGCAGCAGCCCAGAAAAGAGCCGACGAGTGTATAAATGAAGCCAGAGGCAGTGGAGAGGGATGGAGCTGAGAGATGCAATAGTGGTAGAATCCTCAGGACTGGGAAAATGAACACAGGGGGCCAGCAAGAGAAGGACTCAAGGCTTCAAGGGATGCCTGTGTGAATGGTGCTACTCTACCTGAGAAAGAGAGCACTGTAATTGAGGAGAAGCTGTTATGGAAGGGGAAGATACTGGCTTAAAAGGGATCAAGCAAGATTGAAAATGTGCTTTGTTTGAACAAACCTTCCAGGTGCACAGTAAGCAAACTAGACTCTCGAGTCACTGTGGGTATCTGAAGAGTGGAGATGGGAGAAAAGGCCCATCGCAAGGTTATGTAGCTACCCTTGACCACCAAGCTGGGCTGGGCCTGCACAGTCCCTGACAGATGGGCACATCCCTGCTTCTCAGCCTTTGCCAGGAAATCTCCCCAGGAACCCAGGATATCTAGCAAGGCCAGTGGTCAGCAGGTTTTCTCCTTAGTAAGCAGCAGCATTCACTCTGGGGGTGGGCAGACTGCAGAGCATTAATCAATAGTGACTCTCATCGAGGCTTTCAAGAACTGGCTTTGAAGGTAGGGGTTCATGGATTTCTGGAGTCTTTCTCAGCTTAACCTTGAACAGGCCTCATTCCAAACCTCTCTTTCCTTTTCAAAAGCAAAACAGGCCATCAGAGAGCTATGTAATGCATCTTTACTCGGCAACTTCCTACAGTAGTCATGTTTTACTGGTAGGAGTGATAACAAACTGACAAGAATAAAAATTATAATATATTTATGACTTGATTATATCCCAGATATTATATAGAAGTTTTTGTATATACTGCCTTATTCACTCATGTACCTCTCACATCAATAGTATGAAGTTATAAAAAATAATGTGATAGAAAATATAGGCATCGTTACCAGAGTAAGACAAATATTGGTGGCTACATTGTCTTCCATTTGTTAAGTAGAATGATGGTTATAGGGGTATAAGTTGGCAGAGCCGTAGCTAAATTATTCCATGACATCAGAAAAGAGGGAATGCTGGGGAGACATGGAAACAGGGAGAGGAAGATGATAAAGAAGTTAAAAAGTAATGTCTAGAAATCAGAGCCCTGAATGGGGTAAATGAGAGAAGAGAAAAGAGGCATCTGTGTACACGAGTGTACGCACATGCACACACATACACATACACACACATTTGATGAATGTCTACAAATACCAAAGAAATCAGTGTTTGTTGTTGCAGGATGTACCATGCAAAGTTCTTATGAATTTCACTCTACAACATATTTAACAAAATAGAAGTTCTGGGAATGTAGGTCAGGGGTAGATCAATTGTCTAGTGTGTGGAAGGTTCTTGTTTGATCTCCAGCAATGGGGTTGTTTGTTGTTAGATGCTGTGAAGGTAGGTACAACTCTTGTGACCCTGTGTACAATACAACTAAGCATTCTCCGATTCTGTGTCAGGTACCCAATCTTCTTTATGTTTAAGATCATTGTTGCAGGTACTGTGTCAACCCATTTAGTTCAGGGTCTTCTTTTTTCCATTGACGTGCTACACTCCCAAATATGATGTCTTTCTCCAGGGATTAGTCCCTCCTGAAAACTTGTACAAAATCCATAAGACGCTGTCTAGCCATCCTTGCTTCCAAGGAGCACTCTGGTTGCACTTCTTCTAGAACAGATCTGTTGGTTCTTTTGGCACCCATGGAATATTCAGTATTTGTCTCCAGCACAATAATTCAAAAGCAACAATTCTTCTCCTGTCTTCCTTGTTCAATGTCCAGCTTTTACAACCATATCATGCAAATGAAAATACCATGGCACGAGACAGGTGCAGTGCCATCTTCAATATGACATCTTAACTTTTCAACACTTCTCAGAGGTCTTTTGCAACAGCTTTTCCCAATGCAATGCATCTTTTGATTTCTTGACTACTGCTTCCACAGGTGTTGATTGTAGAACCACATAAAGGAAAATATTGGATAAGCTCAATCATTTCTGTATTTATCATGAACTTATGTTGACTCGGCTGTAAGGATTTTTGTTTTGTTCATGTTGAGGTGCAATCCATACTGAAGGCTGTGTTCTTTGATCTTCAACAGTTAATGTTCCAAATCCTCTTCACTTTAAGCAAGTAGAGTTGTGACATCTGCATAACACAGGTTGTTAATGAAACTTCCTCCAACCATGATGCCACATTCTTCTTCATAAAGTCCAGGTTCTCGGATTATTTGTTCAGCATAGAGATTGAAGAGGTATGATAAGAGGAAATAGCCTTGATACAGCCTGCCTTGATTTTAAAGAAGGCAGTATTTCCTTGTTCTGTTCAAATGACAGCCTCCTGATCCAGGTACAGATTCCTGATGAATACAATTAAGTGCTCTGGTATTTCCATTCTTCTCAGTGTTATCAATAATTTGTTATGATCCACACAGTCAAGTGCCTTTGCATAGTCAATGAAACATAGATAGACATCTTTCTGATATTCTCTGCTTTCAGCTAATATCCATCTGACACCAGCAATGATGTCCCTGGTTCCATGCCCTCTTCTGAATCTGGCTTGATTTTCAGGCAGTTGCCTGTCTATACTGCTGCAGTCCCTTTTGAAGCGACTGCAAGGAAAATGTTGCTTGCATGTAATATTAATGATATTGTTCAATAATATCCACATTTGAGTGGATCCCCTTTCTTGGAAATAGGCACAAATACAAAACCTTCCAGTAGGTTGGCCAGGTGGCTGTTTTCAAAATCTTTTGGCATAAACAAGTTAGCACCTCCAATGCTGGATCTGTTTATTCAAACATCTCTATTGGTATTCCATCAATTCCTGGTGTCTTGCCTTTTACCAATTCCTTCAAGACAGCTTCCACTTCTTTGTTCAGTACCATTGGTTCATGATCATATACAATCTTTTGAAATGGTTGGTCACCCACCAATTATTTTAGGTGTAATGATTCTGTGTGTTCCTTCCACCTTCTTTTGATGTTTCCTGCATTGTTTAATATTTATTTTCCCTATAGAATCCTTCACTTTTGCCATACAAGACTTGAATTTTTTCTTCAATTCCTTATGCCTGAGAAAAACAGAGCACATTCTTCCCTTTTTGGTCTTCTATCTTCAGATTGTTGCACATGTCATTATAATATTTGATTTTGTCTTCTTGAGCTGTCCTTTGAAATCTTCTGTTTAGTTCCTTAACTTCGTCATGTGCTCCCTTTATGTGCTTAATGTTCAAGGGCAAGTTCAGAGTATATTTTGACATGTAATTTGGTCTTTATTTTTTTTTCTGTCTTTTCAATAACCTTTTGCTGTCCTCGTGAATGATGTCTTTGATGTCATGCCACAACTTGTCTGGTCTTCTATCATTAGGGTCTAACTCATCAAACCTATTCTTGATGTGGTCTCTGAACTCAGGTGACATATACTCAAGGTCACATTTTGACTCTCATGCACTTGTTCTAATTTTTTTCAGTTTCAGTTTGAACATGCCTATGAGCAGTTGATGGTGTTATCCACAATCACCATCTGTTCTTGTTCTGACTTTTGATACTGAGATTTTCCACCATCTCCTTCCACAAATGTAGTCATTTTGGTTCCTGTATGTTCCATCTGATGAATTCCATATGTATAGTCTCCATTTAAGTTGGTGAAAAATGAATTTTTAATGAAAAAGTCATTGGTCTGAAAAATTCTATCATGTGATCTCTAGCATCATTTCTGTCACCAAGGTCATATTTTCCCACTGCTTAGCCTTCATCTTTGTTTCCAACTTTTGCATTCCAGTCACCAGTAATTATCAGTATATCCTGATTGCATGTTTGATCTATTTGAGATTGCAGAGACAGGTAAATATCTTCCCTATCTTCACTTATTGCCTTAGTGGTTGGTGCATAAATTTGAATGTTGTTGTTGTTGTTAGGTGCCGTCGAGTCGGTATCTGACTCATAGCGACCCTCTGTACAACAGGGGAAACACTTATCAGTGCTTCTCTGCTGTTCATAGGGTTTTCAATGGCAGATTGATTTTTGGGAGGGGGTTGCCAGGTCCTTCTCCCAAACCTACAGCTTCTGGTGTCCCCAGGCGATCTCCCATCCAGGTACTAACCAGGCCTGACCCTGCTTAGCTTCCAAAATCTGACGGGATCGGATGCCACAGGGCTACAGCTGCAGGCATAAATTTGAATAGTCATATTAAATGGCCTTCTTTGTAGAACTATGGATATTATTCTATCACTGACAGCATTGCACTTCAGGAAAGATCTTGAGATGTCATTTTTTATGATGAATGGAATTCCATTTCTCTTTAATCTGTCATTCCCAACATAATAGACCATATGATTACCTGATTCAAAATGGCCCCTGCCAGTCCATTTTAGCTCACTGAAGCCTAGAATGTTGATATCTATGCACACCATTTCCATTTGAATGATTTCTAATTTTCCTAGATTCATACTATGTATGTATATTCCATGTTCTAATTATCAATGGATGTGTACAGTTGTTCCCCTTATTTTGAATTGTGCCACATTAGCAAATGGAAGTCCCTGGAGCTTTACTCCATTCCCATGACTGTACTTTGAGGAGGTAACTCTTCCTCAGTTGTCTTTTGAGTGGTTTCCATCCTGGGGGCTCATTTCCTAGCACTATATTTAAAAATGTAACTCTGCTATTCATAGGGTTTTCAGTGACTAACTGTTTTGAGGGCTGGGATTCAGCTCAGTTGGTAGAGCGCTGTGCTGCAGTCTCTGAGGTCCCAAATTCAATTCCCAGCACCGCAAAAATGGGAGAAGGACCTGGCAATCCACTCCCAAGGCAATCCCGAAATAGTCAGCCATTGAAAACCCTATGAGGGTTGCTATGAGTCAGATACCGAGTCCATGGCACCTAACAACAACAACAACAATTGTTTTGGGAATGGGATGTTAGGTCCTGCTCCTTAGTCTGTCTTAGTTTGGAAGCTCAGCTGAAATTTGCCTACCATCGGTGGCTGTGCTGGTATCTGTAACACCAGTAGCATAGCTTTCAGCATCATAGCAACATGGCAGCCCCCACAGTATGGTAAACTGAAAGATATGTGGGGGACACTAATACAAATCAGGGGAAAAAGAACTTTGAAAATTGGCATTTTGATTGTACTAGGGTTAACTAGTAAGTAAATAAATTGTGGATAATGGGAACTAGATTTCTCACTGTTAGAAAATATAAGCAGAAGGAAAGCTAGAATAAGCCCTTGAGTATGGGTTAGACTGACTGTCTCCTTCCCAAAGAATAATTTATGGACAGGGAAGATGCTCCTCTTAAAGTGGAAAACACTGGCACCCTCCCCAGATGATCAAGGTCACCTTCAGTGGGCTGAGGCATGCAGATGTCATCTATCTCTGATACAGACTAATAAGAACACTTCAACTCGGTAGTTTTCTTCCTCAAATCACACAATCCCAGTTTAATAATGAGAAAAATATCATAAAAACTAAAACTGAGGGACATCCTGTAAAATATCTCGACAGTTATCTTCAAAACTGACAAAGTTATGAACTAGAAAAAATGAGCCAGTGTTGCAGATTAGAAGGCAATAAGGATACATAAAGACTAGGTGCAGTGTAATATCCTGGGTTGGATTCTGGAACATGAAGAGGGACATCGGTGGGTATCAGGTGTGATCCTGATGGGATCTGTACCTTAGGTGGTAGAAATGCAGCAATGTTAATGTCTTAGTTTTGCACGTTGTGCCATGATGGCATATGATGCTACTCCAGGAAGCAAGGTGAAGGCTGTATGAGAACTCTCTAGATTATTTTGTAACTTTTCTGTAAATCAGAAACTATTCCAAACTATTGGAATGGCCTAGTTGTAGAATATATCACCTCTACCCATATGCTATTGGCTAGAACTCAGATGTTGTTATTGTTAAGTGCCCTCGAGTCATATCCAACTCATGGTAACCCTCAGAGTTTTCAATGGCTTATTTTGGGATTGCCTTGGGAGTGGATTGCCACATCCTTCTCCCATAGAACTCAGACACGTGTCCCTAACTCCTCAGCAGCAAAGCTGCAGAATATAACCCATCTGCCTGCACAGGAATTGGAATACAAAACAAGATTTGGTGACTACTTAGCATTGTCTCTACCACTGGAAAAGTACAAGCTAGAGACAGTAGGCAAGAGAACGTTTACCACCACAAAGTCAAGCAGTGTTTTTCCCAAGGTGGAAAGCTTTTCACCCTAACCATCAGCCACCCATAGAGCTGCCAGGAATGTCTTGGAAATAGAATTAGGACTTAGCCACAGCTGTGGTGTGGTGGGAAGACTGGGCAGTGATGGTAGGACCTCATGCTTGGAGCTCCTAGAATTAGGACTTAGCCACAGCTGTGGTGTGGTGGGAAGACTGGGCAGTGATGGTAGGACCTCATGCTTGGAGCTCCTAAATCACCCTGTACTTCCAGTGTGTCATCCCCTGCTGTCCTCACAACCCTCTTCTAACTTGAGAGATGGGGAACTGAGGATTGGAGAAGTTTGGGGATTTGCACCATATGAACCTACCAAAGATCAAGTTATGGATGGTTGATGAGTTCTTACAGTTAAAAACAGAAAGCAAAAATTAAAATCTACTTGGTCTTTGTTGTGGCCCGAAGTCAGCCCCTCTTACGCCATAACTTTTATATTGATATCCTAATGTCCAGTGCCTCAGCATGTGACTGTGTTTGGAGATAGAGTTTTAAAGAAGTAACTAAACTGAAATGAGGTAATTCTGCTGGGGCCTGTCCACTAGGATTGGTATCTTTATAAGAAGATGAAATGTGGATAGACACACAGAGGGGAGACCAGGAGAAGACACAGGAGAAGACGGCCATCTGCAAGCCAAGCAGAGATGACTCAGAAGAAGTCAGTCCTGCAGACACCTTGACCTTGGGTTTCCAGAACTGTAAGGAAAATAGATTTCTGTTGTGTAGGCTGCCTAGTCTATGGTGCTTTGATATTGGAGGTTTAGAACACTGATACAGCCTCTCTGCACTGTCCGCCAGACCACCGAGTCCAAAATAAAGGAGGAAAGAGTGATCTTCTGTTCCCAGCTGGCCTTTTCCAGGTGGAGAATCCAACTTTGGTGAAGCAAAGTGCTCCTCACTCGCTTCACCTCTTGAAGGAGAAGGGCCCTTATGCTGCCCATATCACCACTGACCTCAATCACTCCAAAGAAAGGCAAAGTAGCCTAGGGACATGCCTGGGCTGTTCCACTTCTGAGCTTGGTCACCAACATGGGGGAAATGCTATAGCTGCCCACCAAGGTGCTAAATGAGCGTAATGCTTGTGGAAGTCCACAACAGCATGCCTGGGACATATTCAGTTGGAACGTGGAAACAGCAGTCCTATCACCATGAATTAGGGACTCAGCATTCTTCTCTCAGGAGCTCTTGGCTAAGAGTCAAGGTTTGGGGGTCAGATATACCTGGATACACATCCCCAGGACATTGTTACCTTACCTTGGTGGAGTCAGTGCTCTGAACTCTGCTAATCTGTAAAATGGGAAAATAACAATTGCTCCTCCAAAGACTCTTCTTATGTCCCAAAGTCATCATATGCATAAAGATATCAGCATAGATGTTGGCCCATCATAAGTGTTCATCAACAAGGTTATTAGAAATTTGAGATCTTTTTTTTTCAAATGCCATGTACTGGTATGGGCACCAGCTCATGTGGACTCATCAGGGAGTACCATGTCCTAATCATGAGGCACCTAGTCTGCAGATGGGCAGAGCTTGAAGCCTCATCACATTACAGCAATTCACATGGAACATGATGTGGCCTTAGCCTGTGTTTTTAAAATCGATCTTTAATGGCTTTAGGGGGCTGGCTGCCTCCTCAAGAATTTTTATTTTAGAGATATCTCTTACTTAAAAGGGCAAAAAATGCTCATGGAGGGAGGATTCTATTCTTGCTCCCAGACATTGTTCTAGGAAGGGAATAGAAAGTGTTCCCAACAGGCTGGCATCAATACAACTCTATATTTAATAGTGTGGTTTGCTTTTGTGAATTCTTTATTCGCTGGTCATTAAGAGCACAATCACTGATTGGAATTGGTGCACAGGGAGGGATTTACTTGCAGGCTGCTTTTGAATCTTAATTGTAAGGTGGATGGAATAACTTTGCATACTGACCCAGAAGTGGGCCTGAAGACAGCTTGTCAATGGAGCCCAAAACAAACAAACCAGCCCATAGGCAGCCTGCCTCAGAACAGGAGCAACCTGGAAGGCTGGAGGGGAAAAAACTGGGTAAACCCTCCTGGGGCTGTGCTCTAGGTTCAGTGACAAAGCTATTTGATATCTGGATTGGTCATTAGAAAGGACTAAGGCTAAATAGGCCACCTTAATAGATTCAACAAGCTTGTGTGGAGTCCAAGTAAGGAGTAAGCATTGCTGGGTGCACCACTACATGCTAATCACATAAACCTGGAAAGCTCTTTACCCTCCCTGAGGCTCAGTTCTTTAGCTATAGAATGAGAATAATAATAGCTACACAATGGAATTGCCATGAGGTTTAATGAGCTGATGTTTGGTACTTGGTAATTGTTTGGTATGAATAATAATAATTATAGGTAATATTTATTAAGCCAAGTATTCTATATGGGTCATCCCATTTAATACATACAATCTTATCAAAAGGTACTATAATTCTTATTTTAAATTTTAAAAATGGAGGCTTAAAGAGATTAAATAACTTCCCTTGGTCTCAAAGCTAGTAAGTATCGGCTAGAATCAGTAAGTATAGGCTTTAATTTCAACTCTTAATTACTATGGTATCATGATCAACAGCAGAAAGAGGATTGTCTGGATTCATTGCTAACTAAAACAGAATCCTATCTCCAAGCAACTTGCAAACTAATAGAGAAGTCAGATATCTAAACCTATAAGGGACCAAACGATGAGCTGAGCACTGGAATGGAATCCCAGACAAAATACTCCAAATGTGCAGGGAAGACAAGAGCTTACCTGCCTGGTGGAGATAGAAAAGCCTCACGGAGGAGGTAGCATTGAAGCTGAGGTGCTCACCAGGCAGAAAAGAAAAGGAGCTGGTGGGGGCAGAACAAGGATAGAGTACAGGGACAAAGGATAGTCCAGGACAAGGATAGATCAGGGACATAGTTAAATAAAGTCAAGAAAGCATAGGTTTTATCTGGGCCATGATGAGAAGCACAGGTACATTTCAGGGATGGCATGTGAGCAGGGGAAACAGTGAGGGTTCTGCATGGAAGTGTTCACTAGCCCCAGATGAGGAAGGATCTTAAGTATAGCACTGATGAAGTTTTATCCTGGAATCTCTTGATTTTGAGTGATCGTGGGTTCTTACTTTTATCTTCTGCCTCTATAGTCTCCTCATCTGACAGATGTGGACAATAATGCTTTCCACCTAGGACTGTAGTGAGGAATACATGAGCACATGTTCTCATATGCCTATTTGAGGGACTGGAATATGGCTGTTGAATGTTAGCATCTCTGAGGCACATCCAATAAACATAGCTTTCTCTCCTTCCCAGATTTCTGAACAAAGAGAGAAAGAAAACACAAGAGTAAAGATAGAAGTTAAATATTCTGGTTATCTATTGTTTTATTTTCTGGTTATCTATTTTCTGGTTACATATTTTCTGGTTATCTATTACTTTATATCAAACCTCCTTAAAATTTAATGTCTGTGAAGAAGACACTATTTATTTGATCAGAAGCTGCCATTTAGACAGGACTGGATGGGGACTGCTTGGCTCTGGTCTACTCAGCACTAGTTAGAGCAATTCCAGGGTTGAAGACTCGAGTCATCTGAAGTCTCAGATATTCAAATTCTGACAGTTGATGTTGCTGTCAGCTGGAACCTGTGGTCAGAATACTGATGCATGACCTCTCCATATGCTGGCTGAGTTTGAGAGCAGATTTCCCAGAGATCCAAGTGGAAGTCATATTGTGTTTTATTGCCTGGGAATTCAGAAGCCTCATTTGTCACATTTTTATGGGCCTGCCAGGATTTACTGGGAGAGAACAACAGAACCCACCCCTTGATGGAGGAGTATCAATGTCAGATTTTAAGAAGAGGATGTATGGGATGGGACTCATATTGGTGTAGCCATCTTCAGAAAATGTAATCTCCCCCCAAAAGAGAGGCTAACCCATCAGGCTGGGTTATACAGGAGAGTGTAATATTTCCCAGGGTATGTGAAGGGCTCCAGACCTAATTACAGTGGAAGATGTTACCACTCCTATCCTAAGGAGATGAGGGGAAGGAGTGGGCCTCTGGAATAGCCACCAGCTCCAGAGAAGGGACACAGCCAACCAATCCCAACTCACCAGGAGGTAGCTAAGGGAACAAATACCCCAACCTTATTCTCTTCCTATCTTTCAACCTCTGTACAGATATCCCTGTTCTGAGAGCAGAGGGTGAGACTGCCTGTCGATGCCATTTGGCATGCAGTGGAGAACAGAGAAGGATAGAAAATGGACCTGGGGGGCGGGAATCAAATTCATCTTGCACAAAGCTCACATTGTAATATTTGGGTTTAGGTGAGACCACTAGATGATCAACCATCCTCCTGCCTCCCAGTCAAGACCAAGGACCATCTCCTTCTAGGTAGGATGTTTGCACCTGCAGAACAGACACATTTACCTGACCATTGCCTCCTATTGGTCATGTGGAAGAGGAAGAGAGACCAAACCAGTCCCCTCTGCTGGGGACATTAGTCCAAAGGGAAATACCAGCTGCCAGATGGGTAGTTCACTCCACCATTCTGGACATAGGAGGTGTGAAGGGTGGAGAAGGGCTGTTGAGAGCTCCTCTCAAGAATATAATGATCAAAAAGATTCCCCCAAACACACATCAGGGTTCAGCTACCTCTTTCTTTTGTCTAACTGCCTTCCATGAAAAAGGAAAAAGCAACATCAGCATCATGTGAGTGGAAGGTAGAGACAGAGATTTTTGTCTATATTAAGCCAGAGGCATAATCCATCAGTCTCAAGCACATCAAAGAGACCAATTTAAAACAAAAAGACTTTTCATTTGATTTCTTTATTTCCCATGTATACAAACAGTGTGAGAGGAGCCAAGCAGTACTTGGGCATCTCAGCCCTATGCCTCCCCCAATCATAACAGAACCAAACATCCTTCAGGGCAACTTTTCAAATAAACAGCCAGCAATGGACAGGGGGCAAATGCTTTGTGCAAACACCAATAATTCTCACCCCATCATTGTACATACTGATATGTTCTCACTGTAATCTCTTTTATCTTGACCTGTTCTCTGTTGAGAGAAGATGAAGAGGCTCAGAACAGAATGTAAAGGGAGGGGAAGGAGGGTGGCATGGGATTCCTGTATGGTAGAGGCCTCCTCTGGGAGCCCAGTCATACCTTTCTAGCATTGTGCCAATCACAAGCATGCATGCTATGGGTACAAAAAAATTGAAATATATTCCCTGACCACAGAGTCCTGGGAGCTCTATGCTTCTCCTGCAGGTAAATATTTATTAAGCCATTTAATTAGTTGAGACAGAGGAAGACAGAGAACCACAGTAAATGTCTTAGACCCAAGTTACCACTGGAAAGAAAAATCTGAATCAAAAGCTTGTGTGCAGCTAGTTTATTGTACAAAGTGAACCCAGGAATTGGAGTGGGAAACGTAAATAGTGATAGATTGCACAGAGTATAATTCATGGTTTCAGGCTGATTACAACAGTGGACAATTGGGGCACAATTCCTCTGGGACTCATAGTCGAGATCCTCAGAATGCATCTCAGAACTATCCACAACATTTGTTTGCCAGCTCATATCCCCTGTGGTTCAAGAGGTTGCCATGCCATGGGTTAATTGCCTTGTGCTTCCCAGGTAGCATATGTTCAAGTGTCAGGCAGGTTTCCCCTAAGCACCCTATGCTTCAAATTCAGAGATGCTCCAGGGCAGAAAATGGGGCACAGGACATTTATCCGCACAGTCAGTGCTGCAGTAATGAGGACCAGCAGCACCTGTATCACCAGGGAGCTTGTTAGAAATGCAAATTCTCAGGACTCACCCCAGACATGTTGGGTCAGACTCTCTGGGGTTGGCTCAGCCATCTATGTCATAACAAGCCCTCTAGGTAATCCTGAAGCACTCTCAAATCTGAGAGCATAGCCTAATGAATCTCTGGACAAGACTAGAAAAAAAGTGTTTAATATGGCTAACTACCTTTTATCCAGAATTCTAACAATGGAGGGCCTATAACTGTACCACTGGGGCATCCAATCCTGTCAGATCTCAGAAGCTAAGCAGGGTCAGGCCTACTTAGTACTTGGATGGGAGTCTGCCTGGGAATACCAGATGCTGTAGGCTTGGGAGAAGGACTAGGAAGCCCACTCCCAAAACAATCAGCCATTGAAAACCTTATGAAGAAGCTCTGACAATAGTGCTAGGCATGGGATAGTGTTGGGTTGTATTATGTCTGTTGTACATAGTGTTGCTATGAGTTGGACCCAACTCAAAGGTACCTAACAACAACAATAAGCAATGGAAATCTCAATTTCAGAGCCCAAGGTTGAAATCTGAGAGTCATCTTCAATGCTTTCCTTTCTGAACTCCCACATCCAACATAGCCTCTCCTGTTCCTGTACCTACTGTGTATGGCTACATTTACACAACAAACACTACATAACCCACAAACCTAAAATATTTACTATTTATATCTTTAAGAAAAACCTTGTCAAAAAAAAAAAAAAAGAAAGAAAAACCTTGTCAACACCTAATATAGATAACGTAGAAACTGACCTACGCAAATATGGTCAGTCAACTGATTTTGGAAAAAGTTGCAAAGGCTATTCAAATTCAAATGATAGTTGTATTAGCTAATACAACTGTATCAGAGTAACCAACTGAAAAACAAACTTACGGAGGATAATGTTTGGTGGAAGCTCATAGTTAGAGGATCAGTCAATATGGCAGCAGGACAGGCAGGAGGATGGTGGAGGCAGAGCCTATGGCAAATGATCTCATGACATCACAGGCCAGGAGGCAGAGACCTTCGTGGGACATAGCCCAGGTCAAAACCTCCAAGGCCCTCCCCAGGGAGTCACTTCAACAAAGCAAGAATTCCACCTCCAATAGCCTCCTCAGATAGCACCACCACTTGGGGACAAAATGTTAAAGCACATGACTTTTGGGGAACAGTATATATTCAGATCACAATAGTCATTGCAGTACATGATGTTGGAACAATTAAATAGCCATATTCAAAAAAATTAGCATTGAGTTATAACTTACACACTATAAAAATTATCTTAAAATAGATGATAAATATAAATGGAAAATATAACCACATAAAATTTAGAAGAAAACATTGGAAAAAACCATTGTGTCCTTTGCTTAGGCAAAAGGTTCTTAGACATAGCAACAAAAGGTTGACCCATAGAACTCTAAATTGATAAAGTGTACTTCATTAAAATTGAAAAATTTTTGTTTAAGAGAATAAAACAAGCAGGGAGAAAATGCTTGCAAATCACATAGCTAACAACAATGCACTTAGAATATATTTAAAATCTTAAAAACTCATCCATAAGGAAACAAACAACCCAATATTTTCTAAATGGACAAATGATTTGATCAGCTACTTCACCAAAGGGAATATATGGATAGCAAATAAGCACATGGAAAAAATACTATATTTCATTAGTCAATAAGAAAATGCAAATTAAATTCATGAGCTACCCCTACAGAACTAGTAAAATGGCATATGTGTGTATGTGTATGTGTGTGTATTTGTTGTTGTTAGGTGCTAGAGTCTGTGTCCAACTCATAGCAACCCTATGCACAACAGACAAAACACTATTTGCTTCTCTGCTATTTGTAGGGTTTTCAGTGGCTGATTGTTTTTGGGGAGTGGGTTGCCACATCCTTCTCCCAAGCCTACAGCACCTGGTGTTCCCAGTCGGTCTCCCATCCAAGTACAAATAAGGCCAACCCTGCTTAGCTTCTGAGATCTGACAGGATCAGATGCCACAGTGGTACAACAGCAGTGTTTGTTTATATTTGCCATAGAGGTATGGAAGCACATTCACCCTAAATCCTACACATGATTGTTTTCACCAGCTCTATTCAAGATTGTCCCAAGTTGAAAACAACAAAAATGACTTCCTTCAATAGGTTAATGAATAAACAAACTGTGATGCAGGCATGCAACAGTAAGCAAGAAAGTTGAACAAATTTTTGATAGTTACAACGTGAACAAATCTTGAAGACCTTATATGGAGTGAAGATGCAATGTGAATAGGTTACAGACTGTGTGAATGATTCCATTCATATGACACTCTGGAAAAGACCCAGTCATGGTGGTTGCCAAGAGCTAGCTGAGGGGAGAGGGTGCAATTCCAGAGGTCTCCATGAGGGAGTGTTTGAGATGACGGAGCTATTCTGCATCATTACTGTGAATGGAGTGACACAAATCTATGCATGTGTTAAAACTCACAGAACCAAACACCAAAACACAGAGTTTTACGGAGTAAAAATATAAAAGAGAAAAGAAAAAAATAGAATGCAAACTGGTGTCTTTCCCTATATTTTGTTTCTAGCTGCAATTCTTATAGGCTGTATGATATTAACAAAGTCATTAAACCTCTTTTTGCCTCAGTTTCTCAATTTAGAAAATAGTAATATTTCCTACCACCTAGATTTTTGTAGGCTTTGAGAACATCCAAGTAAGGCACCCAGACACAGCTTGACATGTAAAATAAATGTACTTGTAATAAATGTTTACTCTTATTATTGAATGTTTGATAGTCTAGTTGTTACATTGAATGGATTTTATTTTGTTATTTGAAAACTGATCTCTTCAGGGAGGTTATACGGTAATTTGCAATTAATTCAAAATACCCTATTTTGCACAGCATCTTTTTCATCTGTACCAGATTCAGAAGGATTTTATGAGTTTTATAATTTACTCTTCTGTGGCCGTGAGATCATCTATATATATTAAGCTGTTTATATCCTAAGTTTCAAAGATTTTCCAGATCTGATAGTTTACAATAGTTAATGGGACGATGTCAGTCCCCAAAATCAGAGTCCAAAAATGGAATGGTAGTGTCTGTGCTAAGCCAGCATAGTTTGAATTCTTCCCATCTGGTCTTGAATACCATCACTTTGATGGAATAAATTGTAATTCTTGACACATAACAACAAATAACTCACAAGCTATTCCTTAGCCATGGAATTTACTCAGTTATTCTTTTCATTCCTGTCCTGTGGGTCTTAAAATAATCTCCCTATTATTTTATTTCCATTCCCCTGCCCACGGCCTCCCTCCGACCCTATCACTCTAAAGCAATGAGATCGATGGCCTTTGATATGCCATTTTAGTCTTCAAAGGACTAAGTCTCTCTGTTCCCCTTCACAAATCATCATTAGCTTTCTTTAGCACATTTTTCACTGGAGATAATTGTTGTGACATGTCCTCAATTCCATTCTACTGAAAGTGGAGTGTCACCCAAAGCTTTTCAGAATTTGAACAAAAGGATTTCATCTCAGTCACACATAACACAGTCATAGCCAGCTGTCAGTTCAATGGCTTAACAGATGCAGATTGAACATCATTTGTGTCATACATGATAGGTGGAAACATGACTAGGACATGGCCCCTAGGAGCCATGGGGATGCTCATACACTGCTGGTGAGAGCATAAACTGGAACAACACTCGAGAGAACAAGTTGCCATTGTTACTAAAGCTAAACATATATTTATGATCCAGCAACTCCACTTGTAAGTATATTTCCCAGAGAAAACCAGGCTCATATGTTGTAAGAGAAACATATAAAAATGGTACAGAACCATCACTCAGAACAGCCTCAAAGTAGAAACAACCCAAATGGCCAACATTTGCATGAATGAACACATTGGTATATAGTTATATGATTAAATGCAAATGAAAAATAATTAATGACCACCATACACAGCATCTGGGCTGGGATTTAGCTCATTTGGTAGAGCGCTGTTCTGCAGTACCTGAGGTCCCAGGTTTGGATTCCAAGCACAGCAAAAATGGGAGAAGGATATGGCAATCCAATACCAAGGTAATCCCCCCAAAACAATCATCCATTGAAAATCCTATAGGGTCACTATGAGTTGGACATGACTTGACAACACCTAACAACAACAACAACAACATACACACCATCAGGGCTGGGGTTTCACTCTGTTGGCAGAGTGCTACTCTGTGCTCTCTGAGGCCCTAGGTTCAATTCCCAGCACCACAAAAATAGGAGAAGGACCTGCCACCCCACTCCTGAAACAACCAGCCATTGAAAACCCTGTGAATAGCGGAGAAGCACTGACATAGTGCCAGGCAGGGCACAGTGTCAGGGAGTGTTTCATTCTGTTGTATGTAGGATTGCTATGAGTTGGACCCAACTCGATGGCACATAACAACAACATATGCAGCATCAGTAAATCTCACAGTGTTGAATAAAAGAGGCCAGATGTAAAAGAATACATTAAGTACATATGGTTGTGAAAGCTGGACATTGAACAAGAGAGACAGGAAAAGAATTGGTGCTTTTGAATTATCATGCTGGAGACGTCTATTGAATATACCATGGACTGCCAAAAGAACCAACAGGTCTGGTGTGGAAGAAGTGCAACCAGAGTGCTCCTTGGAAGCAAGAATGGCTATACTGTGTCTTACATATTTGGTCATGTAGTCAGGAGAGATCAATCCCTGGAGAAAGACATCATGTTTGGGAGAGTGGCAGGTCAGCAGAAAAAAGGAAAACCCTCCACCAGATGGATTGACACAGTGTCTGCAACAATGGGCTCAAACATAAATAAGAACATGTGTCTGGCACAGAATCAAGAAATATTTTTATCTGCTATACATAGCGTCCCTATGAATCAGACTCGAATAGACGGCACCTAACAACAACGACAACAACAACAACAACAACAATTCATATAAAATTCAAAAAGATATAACAATACTATATTGCATTGTGGTATAGGTGGTAAATAAAAGACAATAAGGAAATAGTTTCCATCAACTCAGAATAATTCAGAATAAGCATCAGTTATTCAGAAATAAGCATCACTTTCAGCAAGGGAGTGAGTGAGTTGTCCTCAAGGTTTTGGGGAGATCACCAGTATTTTCTTTTTCTTTGTTTCTTTCTTCACTTGTTTCTGTCTTTCTTTCATCCTCTCTCTCTCTCTCTCTCTCTCTCTCTCTCTCTCTCTCTCTCTCTCCCCTCCCCCTCCCTCCCTCCCTCCTTTCTTTTTGAGACAGGATCTCATTCACTATGTAGTCCAGACTGATGTCAAACTCGCAATCCTCCTGCCTCAGACTCAAAATGCTGGAATTATAGATGTGTGCCACCATGCCTAGTTCTGTTTTCTTCCTCAACCTGGCAGTTTTTTCACAGGTGTCAATTTATTCCCCTTCAATTGTATATTTACATCTTCTGCACTTTTCCTATGTATATTATAGTTTATAGTAAAAAGTTTTAAAAAAACAAAAAGTTAAAACAAAAGAATATAAAGATCACTCACCCTATTCTACTTCTACCACTGAATGCAGAATGCATAGAACAGCTATTTAAGGATTCTGAAAAGCAAATCATAGCAGGTGGGTTGGGGAAGGCAGGAATCCCTAGCAAGGTGAGTGGGGCATTACTCTTACTCCAGGATCCCTGAAAGCAGTGCAGGTGGAAACTGGGAAGTGAGCATCAACCTGAGCAGAGAGCACTCCAGAGTCTGCCTTCTGGTTCTGGCTCCAGTCACAGGAAAGGGAACTGCCAACACTCAGAGTGTGGGAATTCCCACTTTTCCCTTCTCTCTGTCCTCTCAACTTTAGCCCCCAAGAAATGCTGTGATATCAGTGGCAGAGGGCCCTACAGGTGGCCACAGCCAAAATCCTGAAAACGGAGACATGGCTCTATGATCAGTGCATCTGTTATCCTAAGAAGAAGAAAAAAATTCTGGTATATAATACATGTAGCCTGCAGCTGTACCAACTGTGGTATCCAATCCTGTCAGATCTCAGAAGCTAAGCAGGGTTGGGTCTGGTTAGCACTTGGATGGGAGACCACCTGGGGACACCAGGTGCTATAGGCTTGGGAGAAGGTCCTGGTAGCCCACTCCAAAAATAACAATCAATCATCGAGACCCTATGAATAGTAGAGAAGCAGCAATAATGCTGTTTCATCTGTTGTATGTAGGATCGCTATGAGTTGGATACTGAGTCGACAGCACCTAACAATAACATAATACATGTATTATATGTACAATTTATAATATATGATAATATTGCCTTATTATCTATGCATATGTAATATATATTATATAAGCAATATATAGTACATTATATCTTATCATATCCCCCAAGTGTCTATCAGCTTGTTGTGCTGTGGGGTTTGCATGTTGCTGTGATGCTGAAAGATATGCCACTGGCATTTCAGATACCAGCAGGGCTGTCTATGGTAGACAGGTTTCAGCTGAGCTTCCAGATTAAGACAGACTAGGGAGAAGGACCTGGAAGCCCACTCCCAAAATAATTAGCTATTGAAAACCCTATGAATAGCAGAGAAGGATTGCCAAATATAGTGCCAGAAAATGTGGCCCCGAGACTGGAAGGCATTCAAAAGACAACTGGGGAAGAGTTGCCCCCTCAATGTAGAGTCAGCCTTAATGATGGGAATGTAGTAAAGCCCCTGGCACTTCCTTTTCCTGATGTGGCACAACTCAAAATGAGAAGAAATATAGTGACTGCAACAATGGGCTCAAACATAAAAAGATTGTGTGTATGGCACAGTGTTGGGTAATGCTTCATTCTGTTGTACCTAGGGTTGTTATGAATTGGATCCAACTCCATGATACCTCACAACAATAACATCATATGTTGTTGCTGTTATTAGCTGCCATGGAGTCGGCTCTGACTCAGAAATTCTCATAGAGTTTTCAATGGCTGATTGTTTCAGGAGTGAACTGCCACATCTTTCTCCCACTTTCGTGGTGCTGAGGATAGAACCTGAGTTCTCAGGAAGTGCAGAGCAGCACTCTACCAGCTGTGGTAAACCCCAGCCTATCACATCATATAGATATATAATTTTGAATTGTTTTAGATTTATAGAAAAATTATGAAGACAGTACATAGTTCCCATGGACCCCACATGTAGTGGCCTGACTATGAACATCTAACATTAGCCTCCCTTTCTCTGTCCTCTTGCAATGGGGCCCTGGATACAGGTACAGCTAAGAGGATGGCAGAGCAAGGTCACTGAAACCCCAACTTCCTAGCCCAAAGAAGGAAAAGGGGAGCCCCAGGCAAATGTAAAGTGCTGGATAAATAAGAGAGGCAGAGAAGAAGCTCAAGAAAGCAATGGTGTAAATGATTCATGAATTCCTGTGCTTGAATTCAAGCTGCGCCTATGTGGAGCTGGTCCTGCTTAGGATAACTAGTACTCTCAGAACCAGACTAACAGAGAGGCCACATCCTGTGTATTTTGAATGGCCACTGAGTGTGGCAGACGTTTAGTGTATCCAAATAGCACTACAACACTTGAAAACAGAGTCTGCAGAAGAGCGGGGGTTGGAACCTGCCTCTTGAACCTAACTGGATTGATGGCCTGCTCAACCAAAATTATCAAGATTTCCATAGAAGTTAAATAAGGGCCAGAGCTGCATGATGTACATCTAAATTTTTCAGAATTGAATCTAGAATCACTCAGCATACCAAGAGCCAGGAAACTCTAAATTCCTGTGGGGAAAAATGGTCAGGAAATGTCAATGCCTGGGCAACACAGATGTGATAACTATGGGCAAAGGACTTACCACAGTCATTATATAAATGTTCTAGCTAGTAATCAAAATCAATAGTAAAACAAATGGAAAAATAAAAAGCCTCATTAAAGAAATAAAAGACATAGAAGAATCAAATATTGTTGTTGTTAGGTGCCACTGAGTCAGGTCTCACTCATAGCAACCCTATTTACAACAGAACAAAACACTTCCCCATTCTGTGCCAGGCACATGATCTTTTTTATGTTTAAGCCCATTATTGCAGTCACTGTGTCAATACGTCTAGTTGAGGGCCTTCCTTTTTTTTCACTGACCCGCCACTGTTCTGAATATGATGTCCTTCTCAAATGCAAGCTGGTGGTGTCTCTCAGTGGTAGTGTGCTTGACTAGCATTTGTGAGGACCAGGGTTCAATTCTCAGCACCAAAAAAAAAAAAAAAAAAAAAAAAAAAAAAAAAAAAAAATTGAAAATGCAATAACTAAAATATTTTTTTTCAGTACTGGGGATTGAACTCAGGGCCTTGCACTTGCATGCTTTGCAAGTGCTGGACCACTGAGCTGTACCCCCAGCCCATTTTTTTACTTTTTGAATAGGGTCTCAATGAGTTACACACACTGCCTCTGGTCTCGAACTTGCAATCCTCCTGCCTCCACCTCCCAAGCCACTGGGATTACAGGTGTGCACCACCACGCCCGGCCCAATAACTAAAATATTTTTTAAAAACCTCATTGGATGAGCTCAATTGCAACTTGCAAGTGACATAGGAAGTATTCATTGAAATTGAAGGAGGTTTTTTAATAGAAATTATCCAATCTGGAGAACGGAGGAAAAAAAGATTAAAAAGAAATAAGCACTTAGAGACCTGTGGCACTATAACAAAGCATCTGACATGCATGTCACCAGAGTCTAAAAGACAGAGGGAAAGCATATGACAGCAAAAAATGTTTGAAGAAGTAAAGGCTAAAGGCTTCCCAAGTTTGACAAAATCTGTGAATTTACAAAGCAAACAAGCTCAGTGGACCCCAGACAGGATCCACTTAAGGTCCAAGTACAAAGATGCATCACACTCATACCACTAAAACTGAAGACAAAGAAAAAAAACTCTTGAAAGTAGCCAGAGAAAAACATTACCTGAATGGGAAGAATAATTCAAATGACTGGATATCTTTTCAGAAATCATGGAGAATAGAACTATAATAGTACTATAAAGTTGTTATTGTTGTTGTTGTTAGGTGCCGTCAAGTCATGTCTGACTCATAGCAACCCTTATAGGGTTTTCAATGGCTGATTGTTTCGGGATTGCCTTGGGAATGGATGTGATGTCCTTCCATTTTTGTGTTGCTGGGAATCAAACACGGGACCTCAGACACTACAAAGTGGCACTCTACCAGCTGAGCTAAATCCAAGCCCACTATAAAGTTAGTACTACAATATTCAATATTGTATTCAGAATATAATATTCCTATGTATAATAATATCTATTGCTAAAATATTTTAAATGAAAGAGAATTGTTGTTGTTAGGTGCCATCGAGTCGGTATCCCATTCATAGTGACCCTCATAGGATTTTCAATGGCTGACTGTTTCCGGATTGCCTTGGGAGTGGGTTGCCATGTCCTTCTCCCATTTTTGTGGTGCTAGGAATTGAACTCAGGACCTCAGAGACTGCAGCTCAGCACTCTATCAATTGAGCTAAATCCCAGCCCAAAAGAGAATTAAGAATTTAGAATTCTATATTTAGTGATCTATATCTAGTGATCTATATGATAAATGAAGTTAAAATAAAAACATTCTCAGATGAAAAGAAACAAAAAGAATTTCTCTGTAGCACATCTTGAAAGTAGCCTGCTATAAAGAAATTGCTAAAGGAAATTCCTAAACTTGGAATATTAAGAATAAAGATAATAAGTTGCTGAGGTGATGGATATGTTAATTAGCTTGATTTAATCCTTCTACAATGCACGCATGGATCAAAGCATCGTACTGTACCCCCAAAACCCCAGGGTGCTCAACTTACTAATGTGGCATGACTCAAAATGAGGAGAAACAACTGTAAACACCCATTAATAACTGGAACATGGAATGTACGTAGTATGAATCTAGGAAAATTAGAAATCATTAAAAGAGAAATGGAATGCATAAACATTGATATCCTAGGCATCACTGAGCTAAAATGGACCGGCATAGGCCATTTTGAGTCAGACAATCATATGGTCTACTATGCTGGGAATGATAAACTAAAGAGAAATGGGGTGGCATTCGTCATCAAAAAAGACATTTCAAGATCTGTCATGAAATACAATGTTGTCAGTGATAGAATAATATCCATATGCCTACAAGGAAGGCCAGTTAATATGACTATTATTCAAATTTATGCACCCACCACTAAGGCCACAAATGAAGAAAGGGAAGACTTTTATCAGCTTCTGCAATCTGAAATAGATCAAACATGCAATCAAGA
>VMDO01027168.1:0-25662 GCA_007922755.1 Pedetes capensis
AAATGAGTACTGTGACTTAGACCAATCCACCAATTTGCCAACTGGATTCTTCATTTTCATTGTGAAATGCATTTTCAGCAATTTATTCATTAAAATCACGTATCACAATATATTGGACTTGGAACCATATCTCTAATTTCAAGTAATCTAAAGACACAAATGAAAGTTTCCAGAAATAATAAATCATATTTGATCTTATCTTTGCCTCCATAATACATATAAATTATATTCCATTATTATCAAGTCTTAGTTTTATGCTAATAATTTGAAATACTTATTTTACCTTTTAATTCTACTAAAATGTCTAATTTTGAGATAATATAATAATGGGCATTTTAAAAAATAATACATTTTATGTTAAATGAGATAATTCTGTTACATAATTATTTAAAATTTGTAAGTCTCTCTATATATTTAAATATTGGGTGTACATAGTAATAATATTTCATAAATAGGCATATGTAATTAAAAGTATTTGAATTATTCTCTTGTAGTAAGGAGTCACCTAAATTTTCTGTAAAGGACCTTAGACTGACTTGGATAAATCATAATTTTTGACCCATGACCTCTTCTATCCATTGATTAATGACTGACCTCTCTCTCTCTTTCAAGTTTTTAAGATATATAATTAGGTATTTTTTAAAAGCATCAATTACCCGTGGACCCACCATTCCAAACAAAAGCCAGGATCTCACCAATATCTGCATTGAATCATATGCCTTTAACAATTCACCCCCTATAACCCCACATCCCCAGTGTTCACATCCTCAGTTCTACATTCATTGTACCCATTTCATTTTTAATGTGACTTTGTTCAAATATATATATATATATATATATATATATATATATATATATATATTTTTAACTCAAAAGTTTACTTTTTATTTGTTTTTAACTTCTGAATCATGATATCATATTTATGGCCTATTTAGGGGTGTGGTTATTACTCTTAACATTGTATTACTAAGATTACAATCATTGCATGTTGCTGTGGTTTAACTGCTAAAAAAAAAACTTCATTGGATGATCAGCCACAGTTCATTCATTCTTCCATTTGTAGCCATTTGTATAGTATGATCATCAGCTCTAAAAATATTTATGTATAGGCTACTGATAAATTAAGAAAACATTCCTCTTGGACATGTACTGCTAGGTTGCAGGGAATGTGAAGAATTTACATGTTGTTTATTAAAAAGTTTTTCATGGTAGTTATGTAAATTGATCTGTCAGAATTTTTCTCCCAAGAAGTTTCACACAAGATATTTGTGTTTCACATAAATAACTCCAGAAGCAATGTAAGGGGTGATGTGGAGTGATAAGAGAATTTGGGAGATTCTGAGAGGTCCAATAGCATTTCAGTTGTGTTCTATGCTTCTTAGAAATCTCATATTCTTATTGATTATAAAGTATCATCTGTCAAAATCTATATTAAGATCCAAAAACATCTTCAAGAATTATTCCCCTGTTATCTAAGAAGACCATTACATCTAAAACATTCCTGAAAAAAAGTTCTAGAAGCACTATTATACTGAACCAGAAAGATTTCTTTTCCCATATACTAACAGACTTCCTTCACTTTAAGAACATAACATCCTTTCAGAAATTAATGCCTCCATTCTTTTTTTTTTCTGTACTAGGGAACTGAACCCCAGGCCTTGCACATACTTTGCAGGCACTCTACCACTAAACTGCACCCATAAGCTCCTCTTTAAAATAATTTTTTTAATCTTGAGACAGGGTCTTGCTAAGTTACCCAGGCTGCCTCTGGCCTCAAATTCGTGATTCTCCTGCCTTTGCCTCCCTAGTAACTGGGATTGAAGGTGTGCGCCAACCATGCCTGGCTCATCTCTTCATTCATTAGCTCATCATTTCATTTTAATTTCTACCAATGAACCGATCAGTTTCCGATAAGTCTCATAAATATAATTGCTTACTTGTCAGTTGTAACTCTCCCTAACCAGAGTGTAAAATCCCAAGGGATAGATTTTTCTATCCTGCTTACCACTGAATCCCCAACACATATCACTGTTGAACAGAAAGATACTCTATTAAAAAATAGTATTGAATGAATAAAGTACTAAAATCTATTTCATTTTGAGCCTCTCAGTACTTCCAACTAAACTTTCTCTACACCTTGTTTTATTTCTTAAAAATTTTAAAAGATATCTCAACAATAACTTTTTTTGCCCAAAGTTTCATTTTTTAATCTGATTTTTATGTTGGGTTTCTGCACATAAATTCTGAGCTTAATTTCTGTTTTAGAAAGTATTCTTCTCAGAGGAGATTTTCAAAACCACTTTCATATACAATCCTCTCAACACTACTAGGGTTGTAGTATATTCATGTTTTATGTATGATGATATTAGACCTCAGAAGGTTTAAATAATTTGTCCGAAGTCACACAGATCTTAACTGCTATTGCTCAGATGGGAACCATTTCTGTCTTCCGGTAAAGCCCATGATCTTCCCAATTACGTGGTATGTTTAGGTCATCATTATATTAAAGGTAACTGCGTTGCACATAAGATGTAATGACATAAGACCAAGAATAAATTATGCTAATAAACACAGATGAATTAATTATTTCCAGAGAACTTCTCAAAGAGCTATGTTTTAGTTGTCTTTTGCAGTACAGGGTCATAGGATATGCATTGATGAATATTGTATCGGAGGCCATGTTATGCATCAACACATCACATGCTATAGCCTGGACATATGAGGTGTGGCCAAAAACTATGGTAAGTGTTCAAATTTAAAACATTGTTATAGTAAAAGACACATTGCCATTAATCCCCCTCAAAATACTCCTGCTGCATTCAACACTCTTATCCCATCATTCTTGCCACTTTCTGAAGCAGTGCTGGAAGAGTGTCCATTTGCACTCTCCTGGCTACCTCAACACTCTGTTTAAACTCCAAACATTTACCTTTCATGTTCATTTTGGCTTTGGAGAAGATCCAGGAGTCTCACAGTGACAGATCCAGTGAATAAGGTGGATGAGGACACACTGTGATGTTTTTACTTTACAAAAATTGCTGTACCAGAAGTGATGTGTGACATCAAATGTTGTCATGATAGAAGGTGAAAATAAAGATACTTGTGAAAGAGGACTTCGAGAACTGCTTCAGAAAGTCACCAGAATGATGGGCTAAGTGTGTTGAAGCCAGGGGGACTGTTGTGAGGAGGATTAATGGTGATTTGTCTTTTCCTGTAATAAATATTTTTTTAATTTAAACATTCACCATGTGTTTTAATCACACCTCACATGGGTCAGTAGGTATATGGGTCCTTTTCCAGAAACTTTAGCACTACGGATACATTAGTTTTTGTCTCCAGCCAACAGTTCTTGGTAAATGGCTGAGAGTATAGGACATCTGTGACCCTCTGCCAGAGATGAGGTAGGGCTACTGTTCATGAGAAAGATGGGCTAAGGGATGGGTAACACATTGTGATAAGAGAAGTCACATCTTATCAAGTTGGGTACTTTCACATTTTACCTTATATAACAGATGTGGGAAGATTTTCAGTCAGTGTAAGAGCAGTGAAAATAATAAACAACCATAAGGGAAAATTCAGATATCTTAATGTGACAGTCATGTATAAAATTAAACTGTAGGCAACAGATAAAAGCCAACAATGCCACTGTGTATTATCATAGAACTACTTAACTGCAGGAAAATAAAATCAGGAAAAATAAATTTGAGGAAGTGCAATTAAGACTAACTTTGAACAAATGGGATTTTATATCCTTGTTCTAATTAAAAACAAACAAATAAAAAATAAACGGCTGTTGAGATTACATGGCTTCAATTAAAAGAAATATTTGGGTATTTTCTTTTCATTCGGTTATGCCTGACATATTTACCTTACAAGAGAAGCTGACCAAATGTGGAGAGTTGGCTCCATGCTGCAGTGTCAGCAAAGTATGCTAATAATTAGGACACCAAAAACAAATTAGTAAACTCTGAAGCTCAGCCAAGACCAGAATGAGATAAAATGCAATTAAAACTATGAAACTTTATTGTAAAACATAAATGTTTTCCCTTTCGTTAAGAGTCTTACAAAATAAAGAAGTCACCAAAGATTTGTTCTGATTTTATTTTTTTTTAGATTTCTAAATTATTGCTTCTCTTTCTCATATATATTTCTAGTTTGAATTTTCCTTCTATGTGATATGACATGATAACCTTACATAATCTAAGTTGCAGTAGTATTCCAATATAATCTAGGAAGAGATTAGGGGTAAAGGCTTGGTCCTCTGTGTGTCAGGTAGGATTGAGAACAATGGTAACTCCACAATTAAATAGATTCACAGATGAATGACTGAGTCAATGGAAACATTCAGAAAGGGATAGTTTAGTTGGTCTAATGGGAATACTAATAAGATAGCTCAAGTAGGAGAGGGAGCAAGATGGCGGACAGATAACATGCACCTTCTGTCCCAGAGTAAAGGGAAGCCTCAATTAGGGGTTTAGAACTCACATTGAATAGATAGAAATAGTGATAGTTTAGATTGGGAGATAGAAGATAAAACTGGATGAACACTGATATCAAGGATTTGGCTTCAGAGGAGCTACACAGAGGTCAGTGGCAGGACCGCTATTCCACCATTTTGCCATCATGCAGATGGCAGGATAGAATCCTGGAGACTCGGGGGAGGGGGACTTTACACACACACCCACGGGAGCTGGACCCAACATGTAGTGCAACCTTGACATCACACTGTCATCCTGCCCTTGGGACACAAACTACAAGTTTTGGGTGAATCAGTTTGAGGTGGCACATGGAATCACCATCTTTAGTGGCACAAGTCCTGCAGCCTGAGACTCTGGGCTATTGTAGGTCCCTCATGGAAGAAAATAGGGACCAGATCCACGAGAGTAGATATGCGAGGGTATGGGGAGTGATCACGGAGGGAACTGGGAAACTGGTGCCAGTGATACATGTCCAGAGCTGAAATGTGGCTCCCTCCCTCCTGTTGTGGCGGGAGAGTGGTGCAGACGCAATCTCCACAGACATACGGGCACACGTACACCCAGATCCCAGACACACCAGAGGGGATCCTAAGTCATCCCATTGCACTTTGGAGAAAGGTGGGGTCTGCGGAGGCAGCTGAGCCCCATGTGGACAGAGTGCTTCTGTTTGGCAGAGCCTAGCGGCACAATTAGACACAATAAGAGCAGTTTCGAGCGCAGTCACTGTGCACAGACAGACCTGCTACAGATTCCCTCATGTGTGTGGGAGCGTTGGATATCATCCTCCCCACAAGAGGATTTGGTCCTTCCAAGTGGTCTCCCAAGTGGGCGGAAAGCCCTGCAATAAAAAAATCCATGATAGCAGCCATATTCCCTCCATGCTATAGACTTTGGGCTGGAAATCTCTGATTTGGGGAATTGGCACCTGAACTACGTGGGACAGGGAGAACTCCAGGTTCCACTGCCTCTCAAACTGTACAATAGACAGAGAATATTTCATGGAACCATCTCTTTGGGCGTTCAGTGTCCCACGTAAACCCAGGACATTGTGGGGGAAATCCACCATTTTCTACATAATCCGCAAAATCTCTATAAACTAAGACAGACTGCTCCGGCAGATTGTGTAAAAACACTGCCATCCTGAGTTCTGGAGGGAGCACTGCCTCCTGCAGTATTGACTTCACCTGGTGGAACTGGGTGTCTACAGTGCTGATTCTATCTGCAAGAACATACAAGGGTTTTTTTTTTTGCCTTTTTGTTTGGGGATTTGAATCCAGGGTCTTGCGCCTGCTTGCTTTGTAGGTGCTGGACCACTGTGCTGCACCCCCAGCCCATATTTTTTACTTTTTGAGACAGGGGCTTCCTGGGTTGTGTAAACTGCCTCTGATCTCGGGCTTGTGATCCTCCTGCCTCTGCCCCCCAACCCGCTGGGATTGCAGTCAAGTACCACTACACCTGACTACAATTGTTTTTATATGTGTGTGGGAGCATGTATGTGTGAGATTTTTTTCTTTTTCACTTCTATTTTCTTCCTTTCTTACTTTACACTCTTCCCTTTTTCTATTCTCCTTCTCTTTTTCTTAAGCTATATATGTGTCTTTGTTTTAATTATTTTACCCTTAAGTCTTAACCTTAATTTTAATTTTGATAGTTATTTCTATTAGCCTCTGTCCTCTACCTCCTCTTTCCCCCTCTTCTGTCACCAGATCCCCCCCTTTCTCACCCTACAAGAAGAGAAGAAAATATACCGCATCCCTAGCCCCTAGCCCCTTTGGAGTTGGGCTGGTGGACTAAAGAGAGAACCACACAGACCAAAAAAGCCAAGAATATACCCAGCTTATAAGCTCAAATAAGCACCATAGATTCAGCACCACACAATCTCAAGGGAAAAACAGAGGGAGAAGTTATGTGCACTCAGGAGAGATGAATTCTACTTCCCAGACCATATTATGAACAAACAAAGTAAACCATCAAAAAACACAAAGGGGCAGGATGGATCTGAAGGCCCCACATAGGAAAGCTCCACAACAAATAACTCCAAGGACTCTCAATTCTTAGAGATCTCTGATTCAGAATTCAGAGTCATGGTTATAAACATGCTAAGAGAAATTTAAATGAATACTACAAGCACCCTGGAAATCCTTGAAAAGAAGGTATCTCACATGGAATCTGTTCTATCATCCCAGTTAGAAATGATAAGGAAAAACACGCAACTCTCCTTGAAACTCAATCCAAGTTAACTGAACTGAACTCGGCTAAAGAATCCTTTTCATCGAGACTGGATGAATCTGAGCTGAGGATTTCTGATTCTGAAGATGCCAGAAATGAACTTAAATACAAACAGTCAGAAATGGAATCAATGATAAAGATATTAAAAAAAGATTTCCAGGAGAACTCAGATAGAATGAAAAAACGAAACTTAAGAATTCAGGGCATCCCTGAAGGAGAAGAAAGATCCACTGGAGGCCTTCAAAATCTAGTAAAGGATATCCTCAAGGAAAACTTCCCAAAGAAAGTACAGGAAATGGATATATACACCACTGAGACATTCAGGACTCCTTTGAAGGCTGACTTAAGTAGACCATCCTCAAGACACATCATTACTCACATGCTGTTGTTAGAGACCAGGGAAGCTATCCTGCAAGCATGAAGACAGAAACCCCTTATTACTTATAAAGCAAAGCCTATTAAAATTACTGGAGACTTCTCCATATCAACATTGAAAGCTAGAAAGGAATGAACACAGGTGATTCAAATCCAAAAAAAAAAAAAAAAATCTCCAGCCAAGACTAATATATTCAGCAAAATTCTCTTTGAAAATAGATGAGGAGTATAAGACATTTAATGACATTGATGCTTTTAAATGATATGCAACCACGAAACCATCACTGGAGGGGATTGTAAATCAACTACCACATGTAGGAGAGTTAAGACAACCCTATAAAGGAAAACAAAGAATTGGTTAGCTGAAATGAGTGCAACCCAAGAAAGGACCAAAGCAAACATGATTCATAAATCAGTAACAGGTAACGATTGTATATATAACAATAAATCCTACTCAATAATCACTATTAATGTAAATGGTCTTAACTCGCCAATTAAGAGAGAGACTGGCTAATTGGATGAAAAAACACAAACCATCAATATGTGGTATTCAAGAAACTCATCTAACTCACAAAGACTGGAATAAACTGAGAGTTAAGAGCTGGAAAAGTGTATACCTAGCAGGGGGCAAACAAAAGAAAGCAGGTGTTGCAATACTAATTTCAGATAGATTAAATTTCATTCCAAAACTAATTAGAAGAGACAAAGGAGGACATTACATTTAATACAAGGAACAATCAATCAAGAATCAATAACGCTCCTTAATATTTATGCCCCAAACATAGGGGCACCTAGCTTTATAAGACAAACTTTATGGAACATAAAGAACTTTATTGGACCAGAATCAATAATAATGGGATACATCAATACCCCACTTTTATCAAGAGAAAGGTTATCAAAATGAAAAATCAACAGAAACGTCAAATCTAATCTCCCCCCTAAACCAGTTAGATCTCACAGATATATACAGAATATTTCATCCACATGATGAGGAATACACATTCTTTTCAGCTCGACATAGAACGTTTTCTAAGATAGATCATATGCTAGTCCATAAGAACTCCCTCAACAAATACAAAAAAGTAGAAATTATCCCCTATTCCTTATCAGATCACAATGGAATAAAATTGGAGCTCAAAAGCAAGAATAATTCCAGAAACTGTACAGACTCATGGAGACTGAATAATACACTGCTGAATGACAAATGGGTTGTTGATGAAATTAAACTGGAATTTAAAAAATTCCTGCAATCAAATGATGATGAAAACACATCCTACCAAATCATGTGGGATACAGCAAAGGCAGTTTTAAGAGGGAAGTTTACAGCATTCAGTGCCTTCATCAATAAAGTAAAGAAGAGCCAAATAAATAACATAATGACACATCTTAAGACACTAGAAATCCAACAACAAATCAATCCAAAAAGGAGCATCCAAAAAGAAATTACAAAGATAAAGCGAGAAATATCTCAATTAGAATCCAAAGAGATAATTCAAAAAATCAATAAGACTAAGAGCTGGTTCTTTGAAAAGATTAATAAAATAGACATCTCTCTAGCTAACCTCATCAAAAAGAAAAAGGAAAAATCCAACATAGTATGGATTATGAAAGACAACGTCTCCAAAACCAACAACTTCAATGAAATACAGAAAATTGTCAGGGATTACTATGAGAGACTGTATTCTTAAAAATATGAACATGCAGAAGGAATGGACAAATTTATTAACACATATGACCTACCAAAGCTAACCCCAGAAGACATAACTGACTTAAACAAGCCCATTACCTATACAGAAATAGAAAATGTAATTAAAATTCTCCCAACAAAGAAGAGCCCAGGTCCTGATGGATTCACAGCAGAATTTTACCAAAATTTTAAGTAAGATACAATACCTGTCTTCCTCAAATTATTCCAAAAAATAGAAAAGGAAGGAACACTCCCAAATTCATTCTATGAAGCTACTATCACCCTGATACCTAAACCAGGAAAAGATTCATCTAAGATAGGGAATTACAGACCCATCTCTCTTATGAATCTAGATGCAAAAATATTTAATAAAATTCTGGCAAACGGAATCCAGCAGCATATAAAAAAGATTATCCACCATGACCAAGTGGGATTTATACCACAGGTGCAAGGCTGGTTTAACATACAGAAATCAATGAATGTAATCAAGCATATCAAGAAACTGGCAAACAAAAACCATATGATTATCTCAATTGATGCTGAGAAGGCCTTTGACAAAGTTCAACACCTTTTCATGATAAAAACACTGGAAAAGATAGGTATAACACGCAAATACCTTAACTTCATAAAAGCCATTTATGACAAACCTACAGCCAACATTATATTAAATTGCGAAAAACTGAAACCATTTCCTCTTAGATCTGGAACAAGACAAGGATGTCCTCTCTCTCCTATTTTATTTAACATAGTAATTGAAGTCCTGGCCAAGGCAATCAGACAAGAGAAAGAAATCAAAGGGATACAGATTGGCAAGGAAGAGGTCAAATTATCCTTATTTGCAGATGATATGATTGTATACCTGAAGGACCCCAAAACCTCAACCAGAAAACTTTTGGATCTAATTAACTCCTTCAGCAAAGTTGCAGGCTACAAAATTAACACACAAAAATCAATAGCTTTTCTTTACACCAATTCCAAACAGGAAGAGAAGGAAATTTCAGGAAAAATACCATTCATGATAGCCCACCAGAAAATTAAATACCTTGGAATCAATCTAATCAAAGACCCTCCAGATCTCTACAAGGAAAATTTCAAAACATCAAAGAAAGAAATAGCAGAGGACACTGAAAAATGGAAAGATCTCCCCTGTTCCTGGATAGGGAGAATTAATATAGTAAAAATGGCTATCTACCAAAAGCAATCTATAGATTTAATGCAATCCCCATTAAAATTCCACTGACTGACTTTGCAGAAATAGAAAAAATGATCCAAAAATTCATATGGAACCACAAAAGACCATGTATAGCCAAAACACTTTTAAGCTGCAGAACTAATGCAGGGGGAATCACAATCCCTTACTTCAAACTTTACTACAGGGCAGTGGTTGCAAAAACAGCTTGGTACTGGCACAAAAATAGGCCCGAAGACATCTGGACAGAATAAAAGACCCAGAAATACCTCAACCCACCTATAGCCACCTTATTTTCTACAAAGGAGCAAAGCAAGTAAACTGGAAAAAGGACAGCCTTTTCAACAAATGGTACTGGGAACCATGGTCATTCACATGCAGAGAAATGAAAGTGGATCCGCATCTCTCAATATACATGAGAGTTAACTCAAAATGGATAAAAGATCTCAACATAAAACCAGAAACTTTAAAACTTATAGAAGGCAAGATAGGCAATACACTCCATCATATAGGCATAGGAAAGTATTTCCTTAATAGGACTCCAATTTCTCAAGAAATTGCAACAAGAATGGATAAATGGGATTACATGAAATTAAAAAACTTCTGCACAGCAAAAGAGACAATTAACAGAGTCAAGGAAACCCCCACGGAATGGGAAAAAATCTTCGCATTTTATACATCAGATAAAGGTCCAATTACTAGAATTTACAAAGAATTCAAGAAAAAAACTCCCCCCAAAACAAATAACCCAATACACAAATGGGCAAAAGAACTGAGTAGACAGTTCTCAAATGAAGAGGTCCATAAAGCTGTGAAACACATGAAAAAATGCTCAGTATCCCTAGCCATCAGGGAAATGCAAATTAAAACAACTCTGAGATTTCACCTTACACCAGTAAGAAATGGCCAAGATCAATAAAACAAATAACAAATGTTGGCGAGGTTGTGGCGAAAAAGGAACACTCTTACATTTTTGGTGGGGCTGTAAATTGGTCCAGCCACTGTGGAAATCAATATGGAGATATCTTAAAAAACTGAAAATAGATCTACCATATGACCCAGCTATAACACTACTGGGAATTTACCCAAAGGAAGATGGGTCATCATACCATCGAGACACCTGCATCTCCATGTTCAATGCTGCACTTTTCACAATAGCAAGGATATGGAATCAACCAATGTGCCCTTCAACAGAAGAATGGATAAAAAAATCTATGGTACATATACACAATGGTCTACTACTCAGCAATCAAGAAAATGAAATAAGGTCATTTGCAGAAAAATGGATGGAATTAGAGAAAATTATTTTAAGTGAACAAACCCAAGCTCAGAAAGAGAAACACCACATGTTCTCACTCATATGTGGGAGTTGAATCAAAATTATAAGAAGGAAAAATCCTATTCAAAGGTCAGATCAAGATAAAATGGAAAAAAAATAAAAGCTAAGAATGGTGTCAATATAAATGGCCTAGAAAATGCATGCAATTGTTTTGAAAAGATAATAACAAAAGTTCACTACAGGAAAAGTTTCTATCTTAAACAGAACTGGAACCCAAGGACATATAGCAAAATATTACCAAGTAAATGACAGAGAAGACTTAGATGGGGAGGGGGGGAAGCATACAAGAGGGTAAGGGGGCACCTATATGAATAATGTACATCAAAATGCATATATGGAAATGCCACAATGAAAAGCATGTCAGAATGAATCACATTGAAGTGTACATAAAAAATGTCCAATAAAAAAAAAAAGATGGCAGGTAAGTGGTCACTGTCAAATATGTTTGATGATGAGATTCAGCTTTATCAGGGAATTGACAAGACAAAGTAGCCAGACAGTTTGATAGATACATAGATCGATAGAAAATAGTTTTCTTGGAGAATCTGGTTTGCAAGATCAAGGGGCTTAATCACAGAGCCTCTGGACCAGTGAACATGCCATTTATTTACCTCATGATTAATGAGAGGAGCAATCATCCAGGCACCTATGCTAGTTGAATCTACTTAAGGTTGTGGTTCCCAAGCTTTGATGTACCTTGTAGTCACTTAGAAATTTAAAAAAGTCTCCTGACACTTGGATTCTACTCCTGATGTAATTAGTATTATATCATGGGTTTTTATAAATCTCTCAAAAGATTTTAATATGGAGTAAAGTTTTGGACTCACAAGCCAAGGCGTACAGTTCAATCCAGAGATGCAATGCAGGGCTGATCACATAGAGGGCAGAAAGGCAGTTCCACCTGCAGGGAGAAAGATGTTTAGACCCAGGAACTTGCAAGTCCTCAGTGTCTGTTAGAAGTCATAAGTGAGAAGGGCAGCAGCCATACCCGTATTAGGCAAAGTTAACTGAGTGGTACTACTCTTAAACAGATAAATGCCAATTGAAAAAACAACCCAAACAAATCAAGCTACATATGGAAAGTTAGTACCAATTAAAGAAGATACCACAAATCAGTAGTGAAATGAAATAATATGCATGATATTAGGTTGGAACTACCATCTGGCCATTGGAGAAAGTCACAGTCTCAGGCCTATGAGAGCCTCTATTTTGAGGAAAGCCCAATATACCCACCAGCCACATCTCTAAAAGTATACTGTATGAGATAAAGAGGGCTATTTCTTCCATCAGTATCCCATGGGAAATATGTGGCCATCATGGGTGGTCCAGAGCCTTCAGGAGGCCTGCAGAGTTGTTCATAAGCATTTAAAATGAAGGACTTTTTGGATAGGGTAACTTCAGATGTGCCAATTATACTTCAATTTGGACAAATTCTAAAGTCTTTTGTTGGAGAACACCACATCCAACAGTGGCATGTTTTCAAATAACATTATAGACTTCTAAAATATATAAAACTTTAAATTTTACAAATTTTACCTAGAACCCAAAAGGCCTGAAAAATGTTGGCCTTGCTTTAACATTGTGCGTTTTTGAAAGGATCAGTAGCTGTTTTGTAACAGAATCAGGGACTAATTGGCCTTTGGTTATAAAATAATTTTCCAGAATTGAACTGAAGTGACAGGGCCCTGCACTGTGGGCAGAGCAATGGCTGGTTCCCCTTCTTTAGTGAGCTCCTTTGTACATTTGAAATGAATATGTCAAATGAATCTCCTCAAAGGGAGATATTATCGTGTGATGTCATATCCGTGCTTCTCAAGAAAGTTGGATACAGTTGAAATCTAAAGATTATGTGCAATGATGAGCCTGTTGAGGTGTCTGATGGGTAAAGAGGGATTGGGCCCCTTTTAAGGTGAAGGCAAATTGTGGTGGAGGGGCTACTATAATCAACATTGAACAAAATATTATATCCAAATGTGTAATAGCAAAACAGATTTAGAAGACTGGATGGAGTCAGTGTTGCTGATTAGCATTTTCAGTAGGTCAAATTGGACCAAGGCTGCAGTAATCCATCAGATGGAGCCATTCTTTTAGGTTTAAGAATAGGTCCCAGTAAGCTGTTAACTGTAGAAGCAGTGGGGCTAATCTCCCCATCATTAAACAGTTCTATAATAGTATAAAATTCCAACCTTTCAAGTTCCTGCTTTAAATTACTTTGGGACATTTTAGCTATTTTATAGGATCCCATTTTACTAAGACCATTTGTAAGTACCAATGACCTAATTTAATTTTAACTTATTAATCACTGGATTAGAGGGTTTGTGCCTTCAAAGGGATATTTTAGGGCAATGAGTTCTATGATCATGGGCAATTTAAGCAGGGTATTTGTTGTGACAGTTTAGGTAAAGCATAATTAATTTTTCTCTATTTTATAATCAGGAATATACACTTGGGGATATACTCCTCTAGGATTATCTAGAGCTCCTTGTTTAAATTTTGTGTGATACTTAGGAATAATTATAATTTGATCTGCACTCTCTGAGGACCCGGGTCCAATCCCCAGCACTGCAAAAATGGGAGAAGGACATGCCAATCCATTCCAGAAGCAATTCCGAAACAATCAGCCATTGAAAACCCTATGAGGTTTTCTATGAGTTGGACTTAATATGTCAGCACCTAAAAACAACAACAGCAACATAATTTGATCACCTCTATTGATTAGGATCATCAAAGTTTGCCAACTAGTGTGTTTCAGCAGATTTTAAAGTTAATTCAGAATCTATATTGAAATATGAAAACTAATTAAGACCATTTTATCTTTCTGTTTCATAAATTCTTCTAGTAAAATTTGGACCTCTAATTGGGTCAATTTGTGGACATTTGTTCCAGGTTTTTGTTTCCTCCTTCTGTATTGGGTTTCTTCCTCTCTCCTTTTCTTCAGCAGTTACTAGATATACATCAGAGTAGGTGGTGTCCTCTTCCACCCAGCTCATATTTAGAAGTATGTTTTTCTCCTGAGAGTCTCTCATCAGAATCGTCAGGGTTATGAGTCTACTCCATCATATTGGTTGAATGACTCCCTTTGCTGTGCCATAGGCATACTACAGGTATTTCCCTCTATAAACCTGAGTTCTGGGTCTCAGGGCTTTGATGATAAAGGCATAGGCAGCAACACTAATCATAAAGGCATTGCAAAAGGTCTAATGAGCCATCTGTTTTCATGAGTGTGAACATCAGTGTGACATAGAATAACAGCTCTTCATGCACATAAATGGACCTACATATTATGTATGGTATGTCTTTCTCCTGAGCATTCTATAGATCAGGGGTCGATGCCTGGTTCAGACACAAGAATCACAGGATAAGAATCATACTTCTTAGTTTAGTGCCTGTCATGGAATATGCTGTAATTAAAACACACAACAGGTCTAGGTGGAGACTGAGACATATAATTCAGGGCACTGTAAGGAAAGCCTCATTCCCATATTATTGCATAACACCAGCTGGGTAGAACTTGGCTAATGCTACACAGTGCAACCCAGTGGAAGGCACACATTTACCCAAAGGCAGAAACACAGCTCAAAGAGAATGCTAGCCAGTGAGCAGCAACTCAAAACTGCTCTCGAGAGTCAGGAAGAGCCTGTTACCAAGATAATGCAAGATAGAAAGGTGGTGGCGGTCGGCAACTGGGCATTGTGCTCATAGTGCCATTGTTTCAAATATTCCACTGAAAGAAGACAGATATCAATCTACAAACCCAATTTTCTTTTGTATATTGAGACTGATGATGCCTCACTTCCTGAGGTTATCAATGAGGTTATCACATAAGGTGTTCCTGGGACAACAGGAGACATAGAAGGCATTGGGCTGGTATAGGGGCTAGCAATTCTTATGCAAGGGTATTTTGTGAAGTCTAAATTTCCAGCAGGCAACAAAGGAGAGAATAGATTTTCTTATCAGTCTACCTAGACATGGGACCAAAGTAGAAGAAAAGAGAGAAACACGAAGTCAGCAATCATACACTGAAATATGGAATCATATTTCTTTTTATTATATGATTTTATTATATAATAATAAAATCTTTTTATTTTATTATAACCTTTATTATAACCTTTTATTATAACCTTTAATAAGTTTAAATTTTCAAACTTGTGAAAATATGCATTCAAAACCAAGGCAAAACTCTCATCCTCTGCCAAAATGAAAAGTGATAAGGAATCTCAGTTGGAGATTGAGACTGTAATTTTCTCTTCATAGTTTCTTTATATTTAAATTATTTCCTTACATATTATCTCCCAAGAGTCTATTATTTTTTTAAAACTGGAAGTCAGGAGAAATATATACAGAATTATGCGTGTCAGAAAGAAAGCTTAGAGATTGTTTTTTCTAATACTATTTTGAAACAGATGTTGACTCTAAATCCAGAAATTTAGTTCAAATGCCCAAAGTAGTATTGAAAGTTAGCCTTGCCATAAATAATTTTTGTTTGCTAGTTTGCTCTGGGAGTACTTGGAACTAACCTTTCACATCTGCATCACCATAAAGACATGGCCTTCTCATGACCCTGGTCCAGCTTTCTTCATATGGGTCTCTGTATTTAAAAAAGACTTTTCCAGAGGAAAAGGCTAAGAACAGGGAATTTCAGCACATTTGGAAAGAGCTTTGACTTCTCATCTAAGGGTTGATAATAAAAGTGAATTCTCAGTCTCCATGATCTTCTTCTTGACTGAGATCTGCTGCACAGGTGCCAATACTGTCCCTCCACCACACCTCCATGACCATTATCTGAAGATTTCCATTACCTAAAACCTATGTTGGCTGGTACAAGTCTAATTTGGCCACATCGTTTTCAGGCTAGTTCTCTGCTCCAAACAAAGTTCTGCTTTTCTCATTGGCTTCATTTGGACTGTAAATAGTACTCATAGCCAAAGCTTATCAGAGACCTAACTGCTACTAAACAGTCATCTTTCCAATTTTCTATTATTTGATAGGACAAATAGTTTTGATTTGGAGATATGCCTTAGGAAAAGGGACCAGCCTCTCATCTTTTATATTTCTAGCTGCATGTCTGAAAAATGCCCAACACTATTTATTGTACATTTTCACAAAAAAAATCCTTTTTCTCCAGCTAGCTCAATCTATTATAACTTTGAATATTTATCACACACCTAAATTTAAGTGCACAGACTGTCTTTTAAACTTCTTTTCTCATCACTTAGTAAGTGCCTGCCACATAGAAGTCAATGATATTGGTTTTAGAGAGGTCATTGGTACAGTTGTTTAGACTCTAGGCTCAGAATTTCTAGGTAATTTGGATGCAGATCATAGTCTTAAATTTTTAATAGATGCCACCAAATTGCCATTCTACAGGTTTTCTGACTTATACTACTATTAGCAATAAATATAGTTGTCTATTTTTTCTCCTTTAGGCCCACAGTGTATAAATCTTTAAAATACATTTCATGTTTAAAATGTGCATTCTTGATTACTAGATAAAGTAAGCATCATTTCACAAGTTAATTGGATCATAATTCACTGCATATTTCTTTGTAGGATTATTTGTGCATTCAGTGATTGTGCAGGACCTCTTATTTGTATGGATTTTAATTCTTTGTTTCATTTCTAAATGGCATAGAGTTTAGAATAGTGTCTTTCTTAATGTTTTAATGATTTTTAAAAAATTTGAGGTAACTGTAGATTCACATGTGGTTTTGTGAAATAATACAAAGTATTCTTGTGTCCTCTTTACCCAGTTCTCCTCAATAAGACTACCTTGAAAAACTTAGAGTATAACATTGACATTCAGGATATTGACAGTCAAGATAGACAACATTTTCATCACCATGAAGATACTGCATGTTGCCCTTTAACAGTCAAACTTATTTCTCTTATTTGCCTATTCCCTCAGTAACTACTGATCTGTCCTCCACTTGTATAATTTTGTAATTTTAAAGAATCTTACATAAATGAAATCATGCAGTTTGTAACTTTGGGGGATTGGCTTCTTTTTGTTCAGCGTAATTACCCTCAGATTCATACAAGTTGCATGTACCGGTGGTCCATTCCTTTTTATTTCAGAGTGGTTTTCAATAGTGTAAATATCTCAGTTTTTCTAACTATGTACATAAATGATATCTCAGTTATTTACAGTTTTGAGATGTTATCAATAAAATTACTGTGAAATTTTTGTGTAGATAATTGTGTGAACATAAATTTTCATTTCTGTTTTCTCTTATATTTTCTGGAAAGATTGTATAGAATTGGTCCTAATTCTTCATCCTTATCCACTGAGATGATTTCTAAAGTGAAATTTCCTGGGACAAACATTTCTTTTGGGGGAATTCTTAGAATTACAAGTTCAGTTTCTCTAATGGGTATAGGACTATTCTGATGGTCTATTTTATATTAGCTAGCTTCACATTCTCAGGCAAAGTCACAATTGGCTTTTTGTTACTATTATTATTATTATTATTTTTCGCTAGGTTCTACTATGGCATATAGGCTTGCAGTGGCATCTCCCCCTGGTAAGGAAGTTCTACTATCCTTTATCTCCTGGCAGACAGATTTTTTTCCCCAGGTTTAGGATTACATGATTCCCTTGCAACCTCAGTTTTGTACTGACTTGAAGAAAACTCACTAATTTTCAGTTTGTCCAGCTTCTTCCTTATTGGAAATGTAGGAGTGCTGTGTCTGCAGCTCTTTATGTCAGTGAGCTGAGGTCCTAAGATATTTTCTTATGATAACACTTTTTTACTACATACTGATCATGAATTTTCTTTGAGATACAATGATAAAATAATGATAAAATTTTAAGATATACATTTTAAAAGTCCTTCTACATGCAGCTGCATTTTGACTCTCATTATAGGATTTCGCAGGAGAGTGGTGAAATCATTTTCCCAAGTTTATCCAGTGCGTCCATGACACACACAAAAAGGAAATGTAGACTTATGAATCCAAGCATGGTGCTCTTGGCTATGAATGCCCAGTCCTTTGCCAACTATCTCCTCCTGTTCCAATTCCTGTCCTAGCAAAATTTGTTGCTGCTAAGAAAATTGAGGAATACATGTCATAATCTCAGCACCAGGGTAGACACTTGGAAACAGTTGAACAATCTAGACTAGTAGATTGAATGGTGGCCTCAATCACAAACTACTCCTCTGTACTTGCATTCTGTATGTTCTACAACAGTTGTTTCCAAATTTAATGTGCATAAGTATCTCTTGGAGAGCTTGGAAAAATGCAGGCTAAGAGATTCTCTTTAATAGGCGGTAACAGGACCAATTGTATTTGCCTGCCTTTCTGCCTGCCTTTCCCTCTTTCTTTTTTCTTTCTCTTTCTTTCTTTCTTTCTTTTTTTCTTTCTTTCTTTCTTTCTTCTTTCTCTCTTTTCTTTTTTGCAGTATTGGGGCAGAACCCAGGGTCTTGCACTTGCATGCTTTGCAAGTGCTGTACCACTGAGCAGCACCCCCAGCCCATCTTTTTAGTTTTTGAGACAGGGTCTTGCTAAATTATGCAGACTGCCTCTGGTCTTGAACTTGTGACCCTCCTGCCTCCATCTCCAGATTACAAGCATGCTGCCACCAGGCTGGGTTGCATTTGCATTTCTAACAAGCTCAGGGTTGATTGTGGTGTTAGTAATTCCAAGGACTACCTGAGAAGAACTGATGCCTATCTATATTGATGTTTGAGAATTTGACATGGTGGTGTTCAAAACTTGCTGTGCACTATATACATATGAAGATTTCTCAAATTTCCTGATGCCGTGATCCCATTTGCAGATATTCTGAATCAGTTGATGTGGAGTGCCAGCATGGCATTTATAAAATTCCCCACATGACACTAATATGCAATGAAGCTTAGGATTCACTGCTCTAAACAATACTTAAATCAGGTTTCTGAGAAACAAAATGGGACCTTTGTTAAAAAGACTCTGTTAGTTTCAGGTGTGGAATGAGTTAAATCTATTTCACATCTAAAATCGCCATATTTATTCAGTAATGAAAAGATTTCTCTTCGTGGAGTCAAAAGGCTTCATTCTTAAAAGAAATACATGTTTCACGCTGGTATTTAATGAAGTCAGCCTTTTGTACAGAACTTTATTGCACTTTGTTTTAATTGGAATTTTAGTTGATCTTTCGCCTTTTTGACACAAATCTAAAAATCACCAGGGACAATTACAACATTGTCATCATAGTCCCAGGATTTTACATTAATTTTGTTAACTTACTGACAGGGACATTCACATATTCCCATAATTCAGAGCAAGCAGAAAGGATAAAAATGCTAAGTGACATTTCAAAAAAGCATGTGTGCATGCTGAAGTGTGCACGCATGTAGATGTTTTTCAGTAGCATGAGAGACACGCTATTCAAAAGATTTTGTGACAAAAGGATTTCAGGAGGATTTTCCTGTCTCCAAACATTATTAAACATTTAAACAAAATAAAAAAGTCATGTCAAATTCTTATCTATGTAATTCCTTTTAAATTATGATTTCATTATAACTAACTCTGTTTAGAAAGAAAGGCTCTAAACTAGGTGCGGTGACACAATGCCTGTAATCCCAGCGACTCAGGAGGCAGAGGCAAGAGGATTGCAAGTTCAAGACCAGAGGCAGTCTGTGCAATTTAGAGAAAAAAAAGGGGGGCTGGGACTGCAGCTCAATGGTATAACACTTGAACACTTGCAAAGCATGCAAGCACGAGGTCTTGGGTTCAACCCCCAGTACTAGAAAAAAAAAAAAAAGAGGAAGGCTCTGTAGGTTTCCTATTTGAAGCAGTGCAATGGCACAAACAATCATGAATTAGTTCTAAAACAATCCAGGTTTCTACGGGCTGCACATTCTCCCTTTTAGGTACACAGGATCTCATGTACCTCTTTGCAAATTTACCACAGCAATTATAGTGACCTCCAGAGATGTTGGTTGTCTTTACTTTTTGGTAACACGTTTTACTTATCAGTTCAGCTTATATTGCTGGTGTAAACATAGGCAAACAACAATAGGTAGATATATTCCCCCCTTCTTTCTCCTCTATATCTCCACTCTTCTTGCCTTTAATTACTTGAGTAAAAGAATATAATCAAATCTTAATAATTCACATAAACTATATCTAGTATCTTAAAAAAAGGAAGTTCCTGGACTCAAATTAGCAAAATCAATAGACATAGTATCTAGCATTAAAATAGCTGAGGAAATACAGTTTCTTTATAATCTGGTTTTTAGTGGTAGACTCCTCTGCAAATGTTTCCACTTTTCTAATAAGACAGCTTAGGAGACTCAGGAAAATTAGCCAGCTCTTAAAACTGAAAAGAAAAAAATACTGACAAAAAATGTAATATTACTATATTAGAATAATTTTTACTAACTATGATGAGAATGGGGCAAGAAAAAAATCTGTTTTATTCAAAAGCAAGGACCAGTGTGAATACAGCAAAAATAGAAGAGAAGGCTTAACAGAATATCTAATTTATTGTTCTCATATGAATTCCATGCATCATTATATCTAGAAAAAGGGAGAAATCTAAAAATGAGGAAGGTAAACTTAAGATGAAATGCATAATTATTGAATGAAAAAACCCAGTGGAGGAATTTATACATAAGACTGAAATCTAAATAAAAAGGCAAAATAAAAAATTAGATTATTGCTTGAGCAAATTTCTCAGAACTCAGGGGAAAAAGAAGAGATTAATATGAAGTACAAAAGTTCATGTGGTAAGAAAGATATCAGCTAAAAGCGTAGAGCAGGTGATTCAAATGCTCTCAATCAAGTAAAATCTGCCTTTATCAAGACTCAGGATATCAAAAAAAGATGTTTAATAATCCGGTGATTTAAAAAAATGAACTTAAAACTGGAGGAGGTTCCGTTGGCTGCAGTGGCTCATGCCTGTAATCCCAGACTCCGGGGGCAAAGGCAGGAGGATCAGGAGTTTGAAGCCAGAGGCAACCTGTATAATTTAGTGAAACTCTGACTCAAGATTAAAAACATAAACAAACAAACAAACACAGGGTTTGCCCAGTGGCAGAGTACTTGCAAAGTATGTGGGAGGCTCTGGGTTAAATCTTCAAGTACTGCAAAAATAAGAAAGAAAGAAGGAAAGAAGGAAAGAAATAAAGGAAGGGAGGAAGGAAGGAAAGAAAGAAGGAAATTTGGGGGACCTTTTAGTTTTCCCTTGCTCCACCCTTCCCTGACTCAGTAGGGGTCTTAGAGATGGTAGGTGTATTCTCAGGGTGGAACTCTGGCCCACCATTCTTGAGGGAACAGAATAGATTTTATTCACGATGAATTGCTGTTAATTTGTTCTTACCTGTCTAGAGGCTACCTGAAGATCTGAGACAACATGCTGTCTTTGTTTAGCAAATTGCAGAAATTACCCCCAGCAGGAAAGTAAAAGGCATTTCTCTAACTATTGTAAGTTAAAGAGCCAATCCACAACCACTTAAGGTTAAAAATTATAACTGAGGTAAGTAGTAGAATATCTAAAGCCTGGAAAGAAAAAGTGAGAATAATTTCTTTGGGAAATTAGGGTATTCAACAGGGCTCATATGTACCGGGGAATTTAGAAAGATACATACGTACTCATGGCAGGACATGTTTAGAAAAGTCATAAGTCATGAAAAGATCCTAAAATTGCACATCTGGATGATCCTGATCCCCAGCCTCAGTCCAGTTGGGAAGGGAAGGTTAAGACAGTGGCACCTGGCTAAATTGGTGAGCTCCAGCACATCCCAAGGTGTGAAGGAATGGTAGGTTGTCCCCCTTTCCTCTCCAATCCAGTCAAAACTCAAGCTGAGTATGTTGTGGTTGTTAGGTGCCATCGTGTTGTGCCCCACTCACAGCAACCCTATGTACAATAGAAACACTACTCAACACTGCCATGCCCAGCACTATTGGAAGTGCTTCTCTGCTATTCATAGAGTTTTTGAAGTCTGACTCTTTTGGGCAGGCGTGTGCTGCCAGATCCTTTTCCCTAGTCTACAGCACTCGGTAATCCCAAGCAGTCTCCCATCCAAGTACTAACCAGACCTGACCCTGTTTAGCTTCTGAGATCTGAGATCAGAGGCCAGGGTGGTATGGCTGTAGGCTAGCTGAGTATAAGCCACAGGAAAGGACTGCAAAGACCATTCGTGACAAAAAAGAATAAAGATTTCACAAAAACTTTTGTAAGTTTTACCCACTGTCTCCACGAGGATCCCACAGTGGATATTGGAAAAAAACAAAACAATACAAACCAAACCAAACTCCTCTGTATTTCTGACAAAGACAGAGGGAAAAAAAATTGAAATACCCCAGAGTAATATGTTTTTCTTAGCAAAGACTGCCTTATTTACCTCAGTTCCTTTTATGTACTACATCATGTCTGACTGGCAAAAAAAATTTTTTTTCCAGCAATACTAAAAGACAAAACAACACAGTTGGAAAACATGACAAGTGCTGAGTGGGTCTGGTGGTGCAGGTTTGTAATCCCAGCAACTCAGGAGGCCTAAATGGGAGAATTGTAAATTGGAGGCCAGAGGCTTTCTGCATAATTTAGGGAGATCCTATCTCAAGATAAAAAACAAAAAGGGGCTGGAGGTGCAGCTAAGTGGTAGAGTGTTTACAAAATATATTGGTAGAATGCTGCTCTGCATTTTCTGAGGACCCAGATAACATCAGCACTGCACACATGGGAGGAGGACTTGACAATCTACTCCGAAAAGAACACTGAAAAATCAGCCATTGAAAACCCTATGAGGGTTGCTATGAGTGGAACCCTGATGTGACAGCACCTAATAGCAAGGATTCTTTCTTCTTGTCTTGCACGAGAGAGAGGGAGGGAGAGAGAGAGAGAGAGAGAGAGAGAGGAGGAAGGAAGGATGGAAGGAAGGAAGGGAAGAAGGAAAGAAGGAAGGGAGGGAGGAAGGGAAGGAGGGGAAAGGAGGGAAGAAAGGGAAGGGAAGGTGGAAAAAGAGAAAGATTAGGTAGCAAAATTTAACTTAAAAAACTAAATTAAAATGAATTGCCAACAGAAATTATTCAAAATTTTTTTTAATTTGAAGAGTTCTTTGTGGGTGGATTCCCTTTACTAATCTCACAATATATTCCATAAGCACTATGTAATATATTATGCATACTATGATTCTGCAAAGCTTATCAGTACCTAAGTTTATACTTTTAAATGACTCCCTTGAAGACTGAAAAAAAGATGTAATGCCAATATTTTCTACTTTCACCCATGTAGTAGATTTTGAAATTTTTGTTACAAGCTGTTGGTAAATCAATAGACAGTTAGGCACACTGATCATGACTGATAAACTGAAAGGATTGCTGCAGTTATTGTGGAATTTCTTTAAGTAGCAAGGGTAACTTACTGAGAACATTTATATTTTCAAAGATAGAGTATCTTTGTGACTCACATTTTTTCAACATTTAAGAATTTCCTAGTAAACTTATCATTCCAAATGCTACCAACCAAAATCTTCAATGTCTTTTGTGTTTTCCCTCATCTATTGTAGAGAAATGCAAAGAAAACTCAGTGTAATGAGGGTATATGGGAAGGCAGAGTCATCCCTTTAGGGATAATATTAGGGAGATCCACAGATGGACCAAGAAGCAACTTCAGTCTTCTGTCAATATTTCTAACTTACCCAGCTGTTGTTGTTGTTGTTAGGTGCCGTCGAGTCGAGCCCAACTCATAGCGACCCTATGTACAGCAGATCGAAACACTTGCCGATTCTGTGCCAGGCAAACGATCTTATTTATGTTTAAGCCAACTGCTGCAGACACTGCGTCAATCCATCTGGTGGAGGGTTTTCCTCTTTTGCGTTGACCTGCCACTCTCCCAAACATGATGTCCTCATCCAGGGATTGATCTCTCCTGACTACATGTTTGAAATATGTAAGACGCAGTATGGCCATTCTTGCTTCCAAGGAGCACTCTGGTTGCACTTCTTCCAGGACAGATTTGTTGGTTTTGTTGGCAGTCCATGGTATATTGAATAGACGTCTCTAGCACCACAATTCAAAAGCATCAATTCTTTTTCTGTCTCTCTTGTTCAATGTCCAGCTTTCACAACCATATGATGCCACTGAAAATACCATGGCATGAGTCAGACGCACCTTCGTCTTCAATGTGACATCTTTGCTTTTCAATACTCTAAAGAGGTCTTTTGCCACAGTTTTGCCTAGAGCAATGTGTCTTTTGATTTCTTGACTGCTGCTTCCATGGGTGTTGATTATAGAGCCAAGCAAAGCAAAATCTTGGACAACTTCAATCTTTTCTCCATTTATTATGAAATTGTGTGCTGACACAGTCGTAAGGATTTTTGTTTTGTTGATGTTTAGTCATAATCCATATTGAAGGCTATGATCGTTGATCTTCATCAGTAAATGTTTTAAATCCTCTTCATTTTCAGCAAGCAGAGTTGTGTCATCTGCATGACGCAGGTTGTTAATGAGCCTTCCTCCAATCTTGATGCCGCATTCTTCCTCATAAAGTCCAGCTTCTCGAATTATTTGCTCAGCGTATAAATTGAAGAGATAGGGTGAAAGTGTACAGCCCTGACGCACACCTTTCTCAACTTTAAACCGCTCAGTGTTTCCTTGTTCTATTCAAACAACTGCTTCCTGGTTCATGTACAGATTTCTCATGAGCACAATTAGGTGTTCTGGTATTCCCATTTTCTGAAGTGTTATCCATAATTTGTTATGATCCACACAACCAAATGCTTTTGCATAGTCCATAAAACAGACAGACATCTTTCTGATGTTCTCTTCTTTCAGCTAATATCCACCTGACATCAGCAATGATGTCCTTGGTTCCCCGCTCTCTTCTGAATCCCGCTTGATTTTCCCATAATTCCCTGTCTATATACTGCTGCAGTCGCTTCTGAATGATCTTTAGTAAAATTTTGCTGGCGTGTGTTATTAATGATATTGTGCGATAGCCTGCACATTCAGTTGGATCCCCTTTTTTGGGAATAGGTACAAATATGGATCTCTTCCAGTCAGTTGGCCAAGTAGCTGTTTCCCAAATCTGTTGGCATAAACGTGTTAACACCTCCAGTGCTGCATCTGTTTGCTGAAACATCTCTATTGATATCCCTTCAATTCCTGGAGCCTTGTGTTTCGCCACTTCTTTCAAGGCAGCTTCCACTTCGTCCTTCTACACCATTGGTTCCTTATCATATGCAACCTCTTGGAATGGTTGGTCATCTACCAATTCTTTCTTGTATAATGACTTGTGTATTCTTCCCATCTTCTTTTGATGTTTCCTGCATCATTTAATATTTTCCCTGTAGAATCTTTCACTACTGCCACTCGAGGCTTGAATTTTTTCTTCACTTCCTTAAGCTTGAGAAACACAGAGCGTGTTCTTCCCTTTTGGTTT
>VMDO01027169.1:0-25662 GCA_007922755.1 Pedetes capensis
GCAAAGAAAAACAGGGAAAAAATTATGTATTCTTTATCACTCATGCATCCTCTTTTTATAGTTCAAGAAATAGGTGGGCATTTTTCTCCTGTGTCATTGTCTTCGTCAAATTTTAGGAAAAAACAAAGTTGCATTTATTTCTAGAAAAGAGTAGTATTATACATTGTCTTTAAATCTGAAACTTTTGCCTGGTATTTTTATATTTGCAAGATATATAAAAATATCTTGAATTAAATATATTTAGTTAAATGATGTGTTTTCATGAATTGCTTCACTGGAAGGGATAGTAATAAGAAACAAAGAATTACTTAAGATTAATGAATTTTATAGAACACAGACAGTTATTAAAAGAGAAAATAAAACCATGATGTGACTATTTTCTAGTATTTATAAAAATAACCCAGAGTTTAATAAACTGGATACTGTCATTATATCCTTGGGATTTGGTCATAACAATGGCTCCCCAAAATGTATTCAATAGTCAATGAATGCAGAAAAATCAGAGTAAGGATATAACACTGAGTAAATTAAAAGAAACCAAAATTAACAATTAAGAAGAGGGAGAATTCAATTCAAATAAAAAAATTTTTAAATCCTTTTGTTTTTTTTAGGAAAACAATTTCTGAATTATTTTATAAGAACAAGGACTTTCAAACAACCAAAAATTATAACTATAAGATGTAGGAGAAAATATCAATGAAATAATATCTTAGTTCAAAGAATACTGCTATTTGAGATGCATCATAATGAAGCATAGCTAAATATATTAAGAAATAATGTGTGTATGAAATATATGTAGAAATAGAGAGCTAACTTAGTAAGTCTTATAATTACGTTTAGAAACTTCCCAAAATTACTAACATAATAGGCTATTATCTTTTATTTATTTATTTGTAACAAAAAACTTCAGAATGGTTTCTTTTCATTCTTTTTATTAGACTTTAATTTTTACTGAGAAACTTGTTTATAAATTACACAGAAACTGAAAAACTTATAGATTTGAATATAAATATGGATTCCCATGTTAAACTAATGACATAAGAATAGCAGCCAACATCCCTATTATGGGCCGAAGACTATTCTAAGTGTTTCACATGTGCAATTTTATTTTATTTATCTTTTTTTGTTTTTTGAGACAAAGTCTCGCTGTAGAGTCCAGGCTGGCTTAGAACTCACTATGTACATCAGGCTGGCCTTGAACTTGTGTTGATCCTCCTGCCTCAGCCTCCCAAGTGCTGGGATTGCAGGCATGCACCACCACGCCCGGCTTTTTACATGTGCAATTTAAATAAGTCTCTCAACAGTCATTTAAGATAGGTACTATTAATATCAGATAAAGAAAGTGAGGAATAAAAGGGTTAAATAATGACCCACAGTCACAAAGTAAATGTTAAGGCTATGATACATATCCAAAGAGTCTTTCTGGGTAGTCCTCACTCTTACCACTTTCATATAAGACAAGTTTTCTCTATCCCGCAGTACCGGTATTTCTGATCAGATAATTCATTGCTGTGGGGAGCTGTGCATTATAGGATATTTAACAGCACTTAATAGCATGGCCTCACTACCCCATAACCCCAGCTGGTATAACCAAAAATGTATCAAGATAAGTATCTGTCTCCATTGTGAAATATCCCTAGGGGAGGGAGAATTGCCCCCAGTTGAGAATCACTGATATAAAATAACAACTTCATAGCACTGCAGAAGCGAATGATGAACAATGTACCTGAAATTAATTTTCCTTAATTTTAAATTATTTACTGGAACACAGAAATTTCTAAATGTACAGATGGTTTAGAATAATAACACTCTTGTCTTATAATTAAAGTGATGACGTGTTATACAATTAAAAACTACAGCATGGGAAGCAAACTTCATAATGCAAGGTTTGCATAGGCAAATATGAAAGTAATGGAGAAAGCCGGGCGCGGTGGCGCACGCCTGTAATCCCAGCGGCTCGGGAGGAGAAGGCAGGAAATCGCAAGTTCGAGACCAGACGCAGTCTGCGTAATTTAGCAAGACCCTGTCTAAAAAAAGTAAAATAATGGGCTGGGGGCGCAGCTCAGTGGTCCAGCACTTGCAGAACATGCAGGCGCAACGCCCTGGGTTCAACCACCAGTACCGCAAAAAAAAAAAAAAAAAAAAAAAAAAAAAAAAAAAAAAAAAAAAAAAAAAAAAAAAAAAAAAAAAAAAAAAAAAAAAAAAAAAAAAAAAAAAAAAAAAAAAAAAAAAAAAAAAAAAAAAAAAAAAGGAAAAAAAAAAAGAAAAGAATGGAGAGACAAATTTCATGCAAACTTTTAAAAGTTACTTCAGGCAAATAGGACTGAGGGATAAAGTGCAAGAGTATCATCCTTTATATATTTTTCTATTATATATTTTGTTTGTCTTTTGTGGTACTTGGGGTTGAACTTAGGGCCTCATGCATGTTCTCCAAGTGCTCTATCACTGAGCTACACCCCTAGTCCATTTTTAAATTTTTTTATCTTGGGAGGGGGTCTCACTAAGTTACATAGGCTGCCTCTGGCATCAAATCTGTGATCCTCCTGCCTCTGCCTTCCAAATTGCTGGGATTACAAATGTGAGCCATGCACCTGGCTTATTTTTATATTATATTAAAGAAATTTTTTGTTTGTTTGAGACAGGGTCTCCCTATGCAGCCCAGAGTGGCCTTAAACTGAAGATCCTCCTACCCATCAGGAATGCTGGGATTATAGGTATGCACCACCACGCAAGGGCTAGGGTTTAGCTCAGTTGGTAGAGTGCTGCTCTTCACTCTCTGACGCCCTGAGTTCAATCCTTAGCACTGCAAAAACAGAAGAACGACTTGGCAGCCCACTCCTGATGCAATCAACCACTGAAAACCCTAAGAACAGCAAAGAAGTACTGACATAGTGCCAGGCATAGCACAGTGTCAGGGAGTGTTTCATTCTGTTGTACATAGGGTCACTATGAATCAGACCTGACTCAATGGCACCTAACAACAACCACCACCATGCTAGGCCTAAAATGTTTTTTAATTAAGATGTAATTGACAAAAAAATTATACATATTTACCATGCACAATATGATGCTTAAAAATACGCATACATGGTGGAATGGCTAAGTTGAGCTAATTAACATATACACTGCCTCAATATAGTTTTTATGGTAAAAACACTTAAAATCTACTAAGTTAAATATTTTGTCAAGGAATATTTTTTACTATAGTTTTTAAAAATAAAAATTTAGGAAAATCTCATTCCTTAATATTTTAATATTATACTTACATGGAGAGTTTAGTTAAACTTTTTTTTTTTTTTTGGCAGTTTCAGGTGGTTGAACCCAGTGACTCATGTATGACAGGCAAATACTCTATTACTGAGCTATATCCTCCCTCTTTTTTTATTTTTTATTTTATTTATTTATTATTTTTTGCGGTACTAGGGGTTGAACCCAGGGCCTTGAATTTGCATGCTTTGCAAGTGCTGGACCACTGAGCTGCACACCCAGGCCATTTGTTTTTATTTTTTATTTTTTGAGACAGCATCTTGCTAATTTACACAGACTGCCTCTGGCCTCGAAATTGTGATGCTCCTGCCTTTGCCTCCCAAGCCACTGGAATTACAGGGGTGTGCCACCATGCCCGGCTCTATCTATCTATCTATCTATCTATCTATCTATCTATCTATCTATTTATTTATTTATTATTTTTGCGGTACTGTGGGTCGAACCCAGGGCCTCGCGCCTGCATGCTCTGCAAGTGCTGGACCACTGAGCTGCACCCCCCAGCCCATTTTTTTACTTTTTTTTTGAGACAAGGTCTCACTAAATTATGCAGACTGCCTCTGATCTTGAACTTGTGATCCTCCTGCCTCCGCATCCTGAGCCACTGGGATTACAGGTGTGCGCCACTTCATCCGGCTCTCTATTTTTGTTTTTGAGACAGGGTTTCACTAAGTTGCACAGGTTGCTTCTGCACTCAAACTTGTGATCCTCCTGCCTCAGCCTCCCAAGTCACTGGGATTACAGGCATGCACCATGGCACCTGGCTGGTTAACCTTTTTAATTTCATTATACTTGTAGTTTTAGTTCACTACATATATGTATTTAATATAAAAAGGTATATTCACACAATCGTATTCTTAATTACATGTTTCTAACAATAAGCCAAATCCTTTGCTGTTGAAATTTTTTCCAAAATTTATTAACATGCTAGCTCATTTGGTAAGGGCAGTATGAATACAACTGAGCTCCTTTTTATTCTTGACATAAGCATCTCAGTTACATCTAATTTGTTGTTGTTGTTGTTGTTGGGTACCATTGAGTCGGTATTCGACTCATAGTGACCCTCATAGGGTTTTCAACGGCAGATTGTTTCGGGATTGCCTTGGGAGTGGATTGCCAGGTCCTTCTCCCATTTTTGTGGTGCTGGGAATTGAACTCAAGACCTCAGAGACTGCAGCACAGTGCTCTACCAACTAAGCTAAATCCCAGCCCTACATCTAATTAGGAAACTGTTTTTCAACCATTTCTCCCAGTTAGGTTCTGTCTTATATGCTAACAAAGAATATATAACAGATTCATGATAAAAATAATTGTGATTGATTAGACAAAAAATTAGTTTGCCTTGAGTTTGAAAGATGGCAAACTGAACAGTACTTGAGAGGACACTAGAGGTATCTTTTCAAGACTGATATTTAAAGATGTATAAAAGTGGGCATATGTTATGGAAGATATAAGGAATGAGCCATTATACATTCTGATATCTAACATATGAACATATCATACCTCTGAGATGTTCTAATTTCTCCTCAATGTAGAATACCTGTGGCCATATGTACCACCCTGGTGTCTGATCCTGTCTGATCTTGGAAGCTAGGCACTGTCAGGCCTGGTTAGTTCTTGGAGGGGAGACTGTCTGGGAATACTAGGTGCTACAGACTTGAGAGAAGGACCCAGAAGTCCACTCCTGAAACAATCAGCCATTGAAAACCCAACGAATAGCAGAGAAGCACTGACATAGTGCTAGGCAAAGCACAGTGTTGGGTAGTGTTTATTCAGTTGTACATAGGGCTGCTATCATCAGCACCTAATAACAACAAAAAAATGTGGAATACATTTTTAAAAATATTGATGAAGAATCTACTTAAGCAGAGTGCTATGGTACACACCTGTATCCCAGTGACTTGGGAGGCTGAGGGAGGAGAATCATAAATTCAAGGCCAGTGGCAGCCTGTATAACTTAGCAAAATCTTGCCTCAAATAAAAAACTAAAAAAGGGGTTGAGATTGCCTAGCATGAGTGAGGCCCTGGGTTTAATCCCAGCCCTAAGTACCAAAGGAAAAAAAATAACATTTAACACATGTCACCTAAAATTTGGAATTCTACCTCTAAATGTGCCTGCAGCCATAGCCCTGTGGCATCCGATCCCGTCAGATCTCGGAAGCTAAGCAGGGTCGGGCCTGGTTAGTACCTGGATGGGAGACCACCTGGGAACACCAGGAGGAGGACCTGGCAACCCCCTCCCAAAAATCAATCTTCCATTGAAAACCCTATGAACAGCAGAGAAGCACTGACAATAGTGTTTCCCCTGTTGTACAGAGGGTTGCTATGAGTCGTATACAGACTCGACGGCACCTAACAACAACAACAACATCTCTAAATGTAATTTCATCTTCCAGTAAATTCTGGTGGCAGCCTCTTTCTCTCACTGCCCACAACCAATTCATTAGCAAATCCTACTGGTTCTTTCTTGAAAAGTATACTCAGAATCTGAACACCAATACCTCTACCATTACCACAATGGTAATGGTTAAGCTACCATCATTTAGGTCAAGCCGCCATAATCTTTTGCCTGGATCATTACAAAATCTAATATATTTTCTAACTATAGCCCTGGCCTGTCATCTTCCCTCGACAGTTTATTTTTAGCACAGCAATCAGACTAAAACAAAAAACAGATCCAGTCAAAAGCCCCTAACAGTTTTCTGTTTTACTCAGACCCAAAGCCAAATTCCTTACTGGGCGTTTTGGGAATTACAATTAATATCTTAAACATATAACAACCTAGTTTAACTTAACAACTTATGGAACCACTTAGAAAATAACTAAAAAATATATAAAACAGAAAAGAAGAAGGGAATTGAAATGGTACATGATAAAAATCAACTAAAAGGCTGGAGGTGTAGCCTAATAGTACTAAAATGCTTATGTAACATGTGCAAGGTCTTTGGTTCAGACCCTAGCACCACCATTTAAAATACACAAACCAAAAATCAAGGAAACAAAAACACCAGTAGTGGAAGAAACAAAGAAAAAAAAAAGATAAAACATGAAAAGATACTATCAAAAAATGGACAACTACAGAAAAGCAACATATTTGCAAATCATATATCTGATATGGAATTAATATCTTGAATGCATAAAGATCTCTTACAACTCAACAACAAAAAATTCAAATTTAAAACAGGTAAAGCATTTGAATAGACATTTCTCCAAGGATGATATACAAATGGCCATTGTTGTTGTTTGGTGCCTTTGAGTTGGGCGCAACTCACAGTGACCCTGTATATAACAGAAGAAAACACTCTCCAACACTGTGCCATGTCCGGCACTATGTCAGTGCTTCTCTGCTATTCATAAGGTTTTCAATGGCTGTTTTGGAGATTGCTTTGGGAGTTGATTGCCATGTCCTTTTCCCATTTTTGTGATGCTGGGGATGGAACCCAGGGCCTCAGAGGATACACAGCAGCACTCTACCAACTGAACTAAACCCTAACCCAACTGGCCATTAAGTAAATGAAAAGATGATCAACATCATTAGTCATTAGAAAAAGTGCAAATCAAGACTGTAATATGGACCACTTTGCTGCTAGGATGGTTATTGTTGTTGTCATTAGGTGCTGTCGAGTTGGTGTCCGACTCATAGTGACCCTACATACAATAGATGAAACAGTATTATTAGTGCTTCTCTGCTATTCATAGGGTTTTCAATGGCTGATTGTGTTTTGGGAGTGGGTTCCCAGGTCCTTCTCCCAAGCCTACAGCACCTGGTTGTTCCTAGGCAGTCTCCTATCCAAGCACTAACCAGGCCCAACCCTGATTATCTTCAGAGATCTGATGAGATCGGACGCCACAGTGGTATGGGTACAGGCAGGATGGTTTTATGTGGTTTTTAAAAAGAGAAAAATAACAAATGATTGTTGAGGATTTAGAGAAACAGGAATCTTTAAACTACTGGGAATATAAAATGGTGCAACTGCTGTGGAAAACACCATGACAGTCTTAAAAAGGTTAAACATCTAATTACCATATGTTCCAGCAATTCCACTTGTAGGTACCTGCCCAAAAGAATTGATAACAAGGACTCAAACAAATACTTAAACATCAATGTTCTTAGCAGTGCTACTCACAATAGTCAAAGACGAAAACAACCTAACTGTTCAGCAAAAAATAATGGATAAAAAGTTGTATATAAATAATAAGGGATATTATTCTGGCATAAAAACAACTGAAGTAATGATAATTATACAACATGAATGAATCTTGAAAACACTATTCTAAGTGAAATAAGCTATGCTACAAAAGGACAAATGTGTGTGATTCCACTCACTTGAAATATCTAGAATAGGCAAATTCATAGAGAGAGGAAGTAGACAAGAAGTTAATAGGGGCTGAGAGAGGGAACGGGAATTTATTGCTTAATGAGTATGGAGTTTCAATTTGGGGCTATGAAGGAAATTTGGAAACAGAGTGGTGATGGTTGCATGACATTGTGAATGTACTTAATGCCAATTAATTTTATTGCTTAATGAGTATGGAGTTTCAATTTGGGGCTATGAAGGAAATTTGGAAACAGAGTGGTGATGGTTGCATGACATTGTGAATGTACTTAATGCCAATTAATTCTATTTCTAAAGGTGGTTTAGATGGCAAATTTGTTATAGACATTTTAGCACAATTTCTTTTTATAAAGCCAAAGTCCTTACAATCATGTCAAACCCTCCAGAACCCTCAAAATGGCCTAAAAAATCATGGGAACCTGATGTCTCATTATCTCTGAACTCATCTCCAAACTCCTGCAGCCCTAGCCCTGTGGCATCCGATCCCATCAGATCTCGGAAGCTAAGCAGGATGAGGCCTGGTTAGTACTTGGATGGGAGACTGCCTGGGAACACCACGTGCTGTAAGGGCTTGGGAGATGGACCCGGCAACCCACTCCCAAAAATCAATCAGCCATTGAAAACCCTATGAACAACAGAGAAGCACTGACAATAGTGTTTCACCTGTTATACATAGGGTCGCTATGAGTCAGGTACTAACTTAACAGCACCTAACAACAAACATCTCCAACCATTTTTCCTCTAGCTTTCTCCACACTCATACCTCCTCCTTGATGTTCCTTGAAGACACTGGTCACAGTCATACTCACTGCCTTTGCATCTGCTGACTTTCCACTTATCTTCATGGCTCACATCCTTCCTCCTTCGTGTCCTTCCCCAAATATCACCCTGCCAGTGAGAATTTCCCTATCTAAAACTGCAATCTCTCTTCCAACATTTCCTATCCCTCTTTTCTGCTGTATTTTTCTTCACAGAATTTTAACTATCTGGTATAATATATATTTCTTTGTCATTCTCTTCCACTAAAATGTAAACACCACAAGGGCAGGAATTTTGTTTTGTTCAATAGTGTGTCCCTATAACAGTGCCAGATACACAGCAAGCAAGGAATAAATAGTTGCTAATTAATGAATAGTAAATTATTTTAAGTACTAATAGGCTATTGATCAATTTTTAAGACTTAATGTTTATTTGTTTGTTTATTGTAGTACTGTGAGTTGAACCTAGGGCCTTGTGCATGATAGGCAAATGCTCTACCACTGAGCTGACCCTCTAAACCCTTTTTAATGTTTTGTTTTGAGACAAGATGTGCAGGCTAGCGCTGGCCTCAAACTCACAATCCTCTTGCCTCAGGCTCAGACTCCCAAGTCACTGGGATTATGGGAGTATGCCACATAGCATGGCAAGTATTGCCACTACTTAAACTTTTTTCAAAATTGGATAAAGCTCTGTTTTTACTCTAAAGTCTATTCTATCCATCCAGGATGCAATTAAAACCTAGTACTTTATTACTGACTTTTTTCTTTGCTATGTCTAATTTAGCATTGAAAATCATTATTACCATTCCTGTACATTTTAAAGCTATGTAAAGTTTCCCTACTCATTTTAACAGATGAGAAAGTAATAAAAGAATTACTTAATGATTGGTAAAGCAAAGCTTTTAACCTCCAATGCAATTTTTTCTCCAGGGAAATTTTCTCAGTTTTCTTTTAAAATATAACTTATTTTTAATTGATACATAAAAGCATAAAAATTTACAAATTAATGGGATAGTATGTGATGTTTGTTTTCTTGTTTTAAAATAATGGTTTAAACTCATACAGGATTAGAGTTAGTGGTTCCTTGATTTAATTCTGTATTTCATGAAGAACAGTTAGGAAAAAGACATGTTAGTTTTATTCAAGTGACCAAACTATATCCTACTTGCTCCCAAAGATTCTTTCTGTTTATTACTCATTACCATAGTTAAAGGACAAGTAATTTATAGGCAGGTAAAAGTCAATTTAATCAAGTATACTTTACAAGACAGACATAGAAACAAATATCAGTGTGTCTAACTAAAGCTATTAAAGAAAACTATTATACAAAAATCTGTTCCACCGAATTGTGAACACTACTATGCCTAGTAAATGCTATTGAGTAACACAGTCTATGCTTCTAAGTACTGGGTAGGTCCAATCACATTAATTTAATCCCATCTATTGATTTTTAAACTTTTTAAGTCTTTGTATTTTGAGTGTATCCCTTATAAACTGCATATATATTGGTTTTGCCATTAAGTTTTTCTTTTGGTCAATATTTGTCTTTAGATATTTTATCTATTTACATTTAAGGTATGTATGTCTTCTATTTTTTTTCTTTCTTTCCTTTTTTGTTGCTTGTTTTTGTTTTTGAGTAGATGCTTTTTTTTTTCTTACACTCACTCTTAGTATATTCTTTCCCATCCCTACTCCTCACACTTGTTTTAAAGTCACATGTTCTATTCTTTTAGTGTCTAGTTAAGAATTTAACTCAGTTGGTAGAGTGCTACTCTGTACTCTCTGAGGTACTAGGGATTTGGGAGAAGGACCTGGAAAACCTCTCCAGAAATAATCTTGAAACAATCAGCCCTTGAAAATTCTGAGGGTCACTATGAGTTGGACCCAACTCAATGGTACCTAACAACAACTAGTTAGTTTTAAATGTATATTAAATTTAACAATGTCTAAAATTAATGCCTTTACCCTCCTCTTGAACAATACAAGAGCCTTAGAATATCTGAATTCTCATCATTCCCTTCAATTTACATACATACAGACAAACACAATATTTTACTTTTATCTATTTTATCTACCTATTTACTCTTGTCAAAAATTAGATATTTCTCTTATACAGCCAATGTTTGCTTAGGATGTACCTATGTAGTTATAATTACGTTTACTCACTAGTCCATCTTCTATCTTAGACTTTCCATCTGACAACCATTTTCCTTCTCCCTGAAGTCTAGCCTTTGGGATGTGCTTCAAAAAAGAATTGTTTCTTAACAACTGTTTTCTTGTTTATCTAGAAATGCCTTTATCTTTCCAGAAAGGCAATTTCTCTTGATATGGAATTCTATAATTCTAGTTTTTAGGTTATTTTCCTCAGTTCCCTGAGGACAATACACTCTTTTCCTCACTGTTGCTATGGGAAAGTCTTTTCTCAATCTGTCATGCCTTTGTAGATGATCTGTCCTTTCTCTTTGTCTTTGATCAATATCTCCTTCCCTCTCCCTCGGTCTTTCTTTCTCTCTCTTTCTTACCCCCATGCCACTCCATGTTTACTATGTTATTTCTATTGATTCACTGAATTTCTTGAAAACACTAGCATTGTTCAAGAACTCTCAAAAAACAAAGAACTCAGCCATTACCTTTTTCAATGTTGTCCCTTATTTTATTGGAACTTCTTGAAACTCCATTTGTATCTTATCTTTCCCATTTCCCATATCTCAATCTCTCATGGTTACATTCCTTTGCCTCTAGAGAAAATTCAAAATAATTTTCTCTTATCTCTCAGTTCACTAACTCTTTCTTTAGCCAAGTCTAATCTGCTGTCTGTTCTTTGAGTTTTAAAAAAACACTTTTTATTTTGAAAGAATTTTATGCTTACAATAAAAGTGCAAAAAAAATAGTTCAGAGATTCTGTATACTCCATGCTACACTTATTAAAATGAGAAAATCAATACTGACTCATCATTTACAAACCTTACGAAAGTTTTGTCAGTTGTTACACTAGCATGCCTTTTCTAATCCAAGATCACATATCTCTGTACATACTTCCAATGTGTGATTGTCTCTCAGACTTCCTTGTGTTTATTGTTCTTGATACTTTTAAAGAGTATTAGTGTTTTAGGGAGTTTTAGGGAGTAGGACCTGAAACAACCAGCCATTGAAAACCCTATGGATAGCAAAGAAACACGGTCAGATGTAGTGCTGGAAAATGAGACCCCAGGTTGGAAGGCACTCAAAAGACTACTAGGGAAGAGTTGCCTCCTCAAAGTAGTCTACTGTGATGATGGAAATGGAGTAAAGCCCCAGGGTGCTCAACTTGCTGATGTGGCACGACTCAAAATGAGGAGAAACAACTGTAAACATCCATTAATAATTGGAACATGGAATGTACATAGCATGAATCTAGGAAAATTAGAAATTGTTAAAAGAGAAATGGAGCACATAAACATTGACATTCTACGCATCAGTGAGCTCAAATGGACCGGCACACGCCATTTTGAGTCAGATAATCATATGGTCTACAGTGCTGGGAATGATAAACTAAAGAGAAATGGGGTTGCATTCATCATCAAAAAAGACATTTCAAGATCTGTCATGAAATGCAATGTTGTCAGTGATAGAATAATATCCATATGCCTACAAAGAAGGCCAGTTAATATGACTATTATTCAAATTTATGCACCCACCACTAAGGCCACAAATTTAGAAAGGGAAGACTTCTCTCAGCTTCTGCAAGCTGAAATACATCAAACATGCAATCAAGACATACTGATAAATCACTGGTGACTGGAATGCAAAGGTTGGAAACAAAGAAGGCTCAGTAGTTGGAAAATATGGTCTTGGTGACAGAAACGAAGCTGGAGATCTCGTGATAGAATTTTGTCAGACCAATGACCTTTTCATTACAAATACATTTTTTCAACATCATAAACGGAGACTATACACATGGACTTCACCAGACGGAACATACAGGAATCAAATTGACTACATATGTGCAAAGAGACAATGGAAAAGCTCTATACAAAATGTCAAAACAAGACCAGGTGCTGACTGTGGATCAGACCATCAACTTCTCATATGCAAGTTCAAACTGAAGCTGAAGAAAATTAGAACAAGTATACGAGAGCCATGGTATGACCTTGAGTATATCCCACCTGAGTTCAGAGACCACCTTAAAAGTAGGTTTAATGGATTAGACACAAATGATAGGAGATCAGAAGAGTTGTGGCATGACATCAAAGGTATCATTCAAGAAGGAAGCAAAAAGTTCTTTAAAAGACAAAAAAAAAAAAAGAAAAGAAAAGACCAAATTACACGTCAAAAGAGACAGTAGAACTTGCCCTTGAATGTCGAGCAGCTAAAGTAAAAGGAAGACATGATGAAGTTAAGGAACTAAACAGAAGATTTCAGAAGGCAGCTTAAGAAGACAAAAACAAATATTATAATGACATGTGCAAGGAGCTGGAGGCAGAAAACCAAAAGGGAAGAACACGGTCTGTGTTTCTCAAGCTTAAGGAAGTGAAGAAAAAATTCAAGCCTCGAGTGGCAATAGTGAAAGATTCTACAGGGAAAATATTAAATGATGCAGGAAACATCAAAAGAAGATGGGAAGAATACACAGAGTCATTATACAAGAAAGAATTGGTAGATGACCAACCATTTCAAGAGGTTGCATATGAAGAGGAACCAATGGTGTTGAAGGACGAAGTGGAAGCTGCCTTGAAAGAACTGGTGAAACACAAGGCGCCAGGAATTGATGGGATACCAATAGAGATGTTTCAACAAACAGATGCAGCACTGGAGGTGTTAACATGTTTATGCCAACAGATTTGGAAAACAGCTACTTGGCCAACTGACTGGAAGAGATCCATATTTGTGCCTATTCCCACAAAAGGGGATCCAACTGAATGTGCAAACTATCAGACAATATCATTAACATTGCACACCAGCAAAATTCTACTAAAGATCATTCAGAAGCAACTGCAGCAATACATAGACAGGGAATTACTGGAAAATCAAGTGGGATTCAGAAGAGGGCAGAGAACCAGGGACATCATTGCTGATGTCAGGTGAATATTAGCTGAAAGCAGAGAATATCAGAAAGATGTATATCTATGTTTTATTGACCATGTAAAGGCATTTAATTCTGTGGATCATAACAAATTATGGATAACACTTCGGAAAATGGGAATACCAGAATAACTAATTGTGCTCATGAGAAACCTGTACATGAACCAGGAGGCAGTTGTTCGAATAGAACAATGAAACACTGCTTGGTTTAAAGTTGAAAAAGGTATGCATCAGGGCTGTATACTTTCACCTCTCTCTTCAATTTATACACTGAGCAAATAATCCAAGAAGCTGGACTTTATGAGGAAGAACGCGGCATCAAGATTGGGGGAAGACTCATTAACAACCTGCGTTATGCAGATGATACAACTCTGCTTGCTGAAAGTGAAGAGGATTTAAAACATTTACTGATGAAGATCAAAGATCATAGCCAATCAACAACCCACAATATGGGTTACGACTAAACATCAACAAAACAAAAATCCTTACGACCAGGTCAGCACACAACTTCACAATAAATGGAGAAAAGGTTGAGGTTGTCCAAGATTTTGCTTTGTTTGGCTCTATAATCAACGCCTGTGGAAGCAGCAGTCAAGAAATCAAAAGACGCATTGCTCTAGGAAAAGCTGTGGCAAAAGATCTCTTTAGAGTATTGAAAATCAAAGATGTCACATTGAAGACAAAGGTGCGTCTGCCTCATGCCATGGTATTTTCAGTCGCATCATATGGTTGTGAAAGCTGGACATTGAACAAGGGAGACAGAAAAAGAATTGATGCTTTTGAATTATGGTGTTGGAGATGTCTGCTGAATATACCATGGACTGCCAAAAGAACCAACAGATCTGTCCTAGAAGAAGAGCAACCAGAGTGCTCCTTGGAAGCAAGAATGGCCAGACTGTGTCTTACATATTTCGGACATGTAGTCAGCAGAGATCAGTCCCTGGAGAAGGACATCATGTTTGGGAGAGTGGCAGGTCAACACAAAAAAGGAAAACCCTCCACCAGATGGATTGACACAATGTCTGCAATAGTGGGCTTAAACATAAATTCTGTGCCTGGCACAGAATTGGCAAGTGTTTCGATCTGCTGTACATAGGGTCGCTATGAGTGGGACTCGACTCGACTTGATGGCACCTAACAACAATCGACAACAGTGCTTTGTAGCACCGGGCGTGGCGGCGCATGCCTGTAATCCCAGCAGCTTGGGAGGCAGAGGAGGGAGGATCGCAAATTCGAGACCAGAGGCAGTCGGTGTAATTTAGCGAGACCCTGTCTCAAAAAAAGTAAAAGTGGGCTGGGGGCGCAGTTCAGTGGTCCAGCACTTACAAAGCATGCAGGCGCGAGGCCCTGGGTTCAACTCCCAGTATCTCTACAACTTAAAATAGTTTATTGCCATCTAAAATAATAAAAAGCTTTCAAATTAATTTAGTGTCAAGTTTCCAAAATGGCCCATCACAAACAATACCATCATTTATTGATAAATGCATATATCAATAATTTTAATTACATCAATAAAGTTCAATTAGAAAAATTTTCCAGAATTTTCACTGAACCATTTGCTATCTTAATTTTATCAATGTATTTTCCTCTATATGGATTACTATCTTCTTCAAAGTAAAATGATATACAAAAAGCTCAATAAAACTATATTATCATAAAGACTAAGCTAAAGCTTAGTGTGGTGGCACATGCCTGTAATCTCAAATCTTGGAAGGCTGAGGCAGGAAGATTGACATGAGTTTAAGGCCAGCCTGGTCTACACAGTGAATTCTAGGACAGCCTGTGCTACATGAAACCTTGTCTCAAAAAACATATGAAACAAAAACAAAACAAAGCAAACAAAAGACAACTAAGTAGTATTTAACATTTATTAAGCAATATACTTTGTATAAGCCTGCAGCCGTACCACTGTGGCATCTGATCCCATCAGATCTCGGAAGCTAAGCAGGGTCAGACCTGATTAGTACTTGGACGAGGGACTGCCTGGGAATACCATGTGCTGTAGGCTTGGAAGAAGGACCGGCAACCCACTCTCAAAAAACAAACAAACAAAAAAACAACAACAACAGCAAAAAACCACCATAAATCAGCCATTGAAAACCTTATGAATAGCAATAGCAATAGTGTTTTGCCTGTTGTACATAGGGTCAATATAAGTAGGACACCGACTCAACAGCACCTAACAACAATATATTTTGCATACATAAAATCATTGAAACTTCACATGAACAAGGCCTTACAAAGCCTACTTATCTCACAGATGAAAAAACAAAATTTTAGGGAGTGTATGTTACCTACCCAAGATCTTAAAATTAACAAGCTCTGAGCTTACAGTCACTCACTACATTTTAAAATGAACACTCTCCCCATTCTTCAAGTTCTCTAAATTTGGGATGCATCTTAAAATTGTTGGCTATTACAATTGCTGTTGTAGCAATATAAAATGACAATAAAGAGGCAGTTGTCATTCCCCATGTGTGTATAACACCTTCAGAATTTGAGTTGGAAGAAAACCCTAAAGACAGTACTGAAACTCTGTTGTAAGAACCAAACAAATGTCAAGAGAAAGTGAGGGTAGGAGAAAATACTTACCAACATTTTCAAAATGGGTGTCAAAGGTAGGTTAATACAACATACAGATGGCCCCCAAGTTACGATGGTTTAAGATTTTTTTACTTTACAATTGTGTGAAAATGATACACATTCAGAAGAAAATGCACTTGAAATTTTGAATTTTGATTTGTATTTTGATCAGGCTAGTGATATATGGTAAGATACTCTTGAGATGCTGCAGTGGTAGTTAACTGTGACTCCCAATCAGCCACAAATTACAAAGGCAAACAAATGATGAGCTACATTGTGTACAATGTTGCTAAGCTGTGAAATGGGTAGGGAGGTGTACTAAATACATTTTTGACTTACACTGTTTTGAGCCTAGAAAGGTTAATGGGGAGGTAACCACAGCAAGTTGAGGAGCAGGTGTAATTGCAAACCTGGCATGAACATCAGCACCTATAGTTCTACACAAAGAAAGACTCCATGTAGAAAAGCTGAACATCAACGAGTCAAAAAGCAACTCAAAAGAGTTGGACTCTCAGTGTAAGGAATGCTAGCAATTCCTTATCCAATTTATTTCACATATTTTCATTTTCAGGAATTATGAGATTTATAAATAATACAACCTATGTTTTATTAATTATAATTGAATTCTTCTGATAAACATGAAAATTCTAAATGAAAAAAAGCTTTGGCAGTATGCTTTCCTGTTTAGTACATAAAATGCTGCAACATGCCATGATAACAATGGTTACTATACAATTTACTATGAGACATCTTACTATTGAGCTCAGCTATGACATCAATAAGTTATGATCTCTTCCCAAATCTCACCTTTTGATAAGTTTATATATTATTTAGGATAATCTGATGATTTATCCAAATCATAGCATTGACATTTTCCTAATTTTTTTCAGATTCATAAAGTATAATATTTTTCTATTACATTTCCAATTGACTGGGTCCCTGATCTTCTATGCATCTTAACCTTTACACAATTTGTAAGGGTAAAGGCAGCAAGTAAAAATATTATTGGTTATTGGTATTTAAGTTACCTTCATAAATGACCATTATTACCATAAAGATTTTAACAATTTCATTTATTTCTATTAGCATTTAAGCTGCTAAATTTTCCTGATTGGGCAAATTTATTACAAACAAAAACTAAAAAATAATTCAAAATTATTAACATTATTTTATACTATCAAATAAAATGGCATGAATATCATGAATTAGCTAAATTATCTCTGCTTGTAGTCCTTCAAATTTTATCATTCTGAAAGCCAAATTACCAAATAAATTAATATCCTCATTTTCTTCAAGAAGTTGTTTAAAGGTCAAAAGAAAAAAATAATAAAAATTCCATATTTCTTAAGAGATATTATGTTTTTTAAAACAAAAATGTAGAAATAGGACTAGAACCAGAAAGCAAACAGAAAAAGGAAATTTTCAGTTACAATAGAGACTAATGAACATTTTCAAATAAAGGGTCTAAAATTTATCAAGAAAAGAGAGTACATGCAACTCTGTTCAAATATTTGTTCCTGTCATTCTACAATGAATATTTTTCTTTGTAGATCTTGACAAGCTTCCTCCCTTGTCAGCATCTCTATCTAAAGTTGATGCGCTAAAAATTTATTTTCAAACACGTATCACAATGGAATATGGAGCTGATTTGATTTCTGTGTTACTCCCACAAGAATATTTCTGAAATTATTTACTCAGACATAGTTGGTATGTTCATCGATTATGGTAGAAAGAAAAAGTAAAATTATCAAAGAATTTGGAATCTTATCCTAAATATTTTTAGAGAATTTTTAATCCAATCATAATCTAATCTGTCTATATTTCTAGTCTCTTTTCTACATTTTATTTCATACTAACGTTTTGAAACATAGCTTATAAACTTTCCCCTCAACTTTACTGAGGTATAGTTTACAGTTTAAGATTGTAATCTTGTAATATTTAAGTCATAAAATTTGATAATTTGATTTTGATACATGTATAAACTGTGAAATGTTCACCACAATCAAGCTAATTAACATATCCATCACCTAACATGTTACCTTTTTAAATTTTTTTTCTAAATTTTTAGTCTATACAAAATAGGCTAAGAATTTTAGTTTATACTGATAGAACTCTGGTCATCGCATTATAAATAGTACTTGTCTAGTTATACATGTGGTATAATGCTTTGAATATATAACTTATTTAGAAATATGTGGAAAACCAATGTTTACCAGTGAATGTTTTCCTTTACACATTAAATCTAGCTCATCAACAATTTAATAATAACTAGGAATAAAAAATTATATTGGATGACTTTACTTATGTCAAGCAATGACTTGTTTATCTTAACAACATAATTTACCTTTAGAAGCTAAAATCTTGCACTGGGGATTGAACCCAAAGCCTTGTATATGCTAGGCAAATACTCTGTCACTGAGCTATATCCTCAGTCCTAGAAGTTAAAATCATTTCAAAGATTTGTATCTTATTTTCCTTGGTACATATTTATAATGACAAACTTATTTAGAAGCTTTTAAATCCTATGAGAAACCAAAAGAAAATGACATTTGAAAATGGAATTTGCAGGATCTTTGAAATAAATATTAGCATAGAATATCTGCCATAAAAGCAACACATTTTTAAAGCTTCTTCCTTTGAGAAACATTAGAGATGCTGCACTTTTAAAAATAACTTGTCATAACTAATTTCTGCCCATGTTAGACTCTTCTAAAAAAAGTTTTTAAAATACCCTACAAGAGTTTGTGTCACAATTCAAATTACCTCTACTGAAATTGTCAATAGGGCTGGGGATATAGTTCAGTGGGATTGCACTTGCCTAGATTACACGAGGCTTTTCTTAAATTCTCAGACATTTTTTTTAGGAACTGGAATCTACAATTCAAGTGTGCCCTTTCCCCATTTTTCCTTATATCTTCTTTACTTCATACTCCTTTGCATAAAATTAAGACTTGCATTCTGCTGTAGTGGTTCACTAATGTGGAATGTGACCTGGTCTTTCAGGGAGACTCTTGTAAGCTGCAAACAAGTAACAATTTGCAAACTAGCACCAGTCCATAGACCACACTTTAGCATTTCCACAAAGTCCAAGAAAGAACATTATGGAAAAAAAATATTAAATAGGAATTAGTGGTTAAAGCTTTATTCAAGTGTTAAATATTTTGTAACTTTTCTGTTAAAACAGTATGCATTTAAATCTAAAATATACACATTAATGTAACTTTCCTCTTAAAATTAAGAAGCAGCTTTACCACATTTGACAGCAAGTGCGGTTTGTGCATCAATTAATTTAAATGAGAAAATGGGTCTTAAAAACAAAAGAAATTCTACAAATTAAATTAATCTAATCTATCAGCCTGTTTTCCCTGAAGAGTTACACTGGTTGTTGAACCAATCCTATGAATAATTCCTACTTGTCCAGCATTAAACATTACTTGCTTTAAATGAGTGGTCAGGAGCCATGGTCTGCACAGAATGGACTGATGATCACCTACTAGTTTTAATCTGGAACTACTTCTGGTATATTTCATATCTTATACCAAGAAACTAGAAATAGGGTAATTTTAGGTTGAAAACAGAAAATAAAACTAGAATACCTAAAACTATGACATATTCCAGCAAAAAGTATTAATTAAAACAAATTGAGAGTTGAAGGGCCCTTCAAAGTATACTATTTTTCAAATCAGTTTCCAATTCTATCTATAATTGTACAAACCATGGTTAACTTGTTGTTGTTAGGTGCCATCGAGTCGGTATCCGACTCATAGCAACCCTCACAGGGTTTGCAATGGCTGACTGTTTTGGGATTGCCTTGGGAGTGGATTGCCAGGTCTTTGTCCCATTTTTGCGGTGCTGGGAATTGAACTCGGGACCTCAGAGACTGCAGTGCAGTGCTCTACCAACTGAGCTAAACCCCAGCCCATGGTTAACTTAAGTAATATTAAAAACTGACAATCATTGAATAAGCCTTAAGGAAGTATTTAGTCCAAAAATGAAATTAACATATACAGTACATATTTATATGCACACTACCTAATAGGGCTACCTATTATTGAATGCATATTGTGGTTTCTCAATTTTGTGAAAACCAAAACTATTGTAACCAAAGAAGATACCTTGTTGCTTCTAATATTTGAATAACTGAAGAAGTCATCTTTCTTATGTAACTTCTGAAGGCAAATATACCACCACTGAATAAAACTAGGAATATCAGGTTAAGTTTTAATAACCAGTACTAATAATGAAAATGATCACCTAAATAGAAAGTGACCATCTCTCTATTATCAAAGAAAATCAAGCTGAAGCCAGGCACAGTGACACATGCTTGTAATCCTAGTGACTCAAGAGGTTAAGGGAAAAGGATTTCGAATTCAAGGCCAGAAGCAGCCTGTGTAACCTGGTACGACAGTGTCTCAACATAAAAAAATAAAAAATGGGCTTGGGGTGCAGTCCAGTGGTAAAGCACATACAAAGAATATGTGAGGCCCTGAGTTCAACTCAAGTACAGCAAAAAAATAAATAAATAAATATTCAAAAAAATTAAAGAAAAAAGAAGAAAACCAACTTGAAGCTAGATAGTCCACAACAATTAGATTAAAGTTACTTTCCAACATTCTCCTCAATACTGGGATTCTTCCATTTTATAGTAGTCCTAACAAAGAAACCACCTGGGCATCTGATCCCATCTGATCTCTGGAGCTAAGCAAGGTCAGGCCTGGTTAGTCCTTGGATGGGAGACAGTCTGGGAATACTGGATTTTGCAGGCTTGAGAGAAGGACCTGGCAGCCCACTCCTGAAACAATCAGCCATTGAAAACCCTATGAATAGCACAGAAGCAATGACACAGTGCTTGGGCATGGCACAGTGTTGAGTAGTGTTTCGTTCTGTTGTACGTAGGGTCTGTGTAAGTTGGACCCAACTTGACAGCAACTAGCAACAAAGAAAATATTTTCTAGCACTTGGCTAGCACCCATTTTCTCTTCTACAATAGATGAAATGGACATGACAGAATTTTGCTGAAATCAATCTAAAACCATATATTGAGAGATATCAATATATCCTCCAACATGCTATGTACCTGAGGTTACTCATAAGGTAAAAGAACTGTGTTTCAAAACAAATTTGAGATAAACCTGAATGTAATACAATATAGTATCATTATAAAACTATTTTTGCTAATTCCTTATTAAGGCCTTAATAGTTTTATGCTATTATGAAAGAAAAGAAAGAACCAAAGAAAGAAAGAGGAAAGAGAAAGGATTGTGGAGATGAAGGTTTCCCTAGCTGTAATATAATTTTCAAGAATAGTAACCTATTAACAAAATAGGTCTTAACATTTTTCTGTAATAAAGAAGTTATGCTTAACTTTACTTGTTAAAATGAAAATTAAGATGAATTTCTTTACCCTCAAGAACATAGAAAATGTAAAAATCTTATTAAAATATTAAAACTAATTAGACTGTTGGAAGTGTAAACTAATATAGCCACTTTAGAAAGTTGGCTGCATCTAACAAAATTTAAAATGTTATATAATCTATGATCCAGATAATCCCCTTCCAGGTATATAATCCAGAGCAGACTACAATACACAGTACAAAATATATTTTGTATAACACCATAAACTTTTTGATTGAGCTCTATAGTTGTTGTTGTTGTTGTTAGGTGCCATCGAGTCATGTCTGACTCATTGTGACCCTCATAGGGTTTTCAATGGCTGATTGTTTTCAGGATTGCTTTAGGAGTGGATTGCCACATCCTTCTCCCATTTTTTCAGTCCTGGGACTCGAACTAGGGACCTCAGAGACTGCAGAGCAGTGCTCTACCAACTGAGCTAAATCCCAGCCCCAAGATCTATAGTAGGTACATTTAGTATCACAAATCAGAACCCAATCATATATATTGTATTACTCTGAAACTTTCTCCTGTACTTTATTTTTCTGTAAAATGCCAATTCTAACTTACTATATTGATTCCGGGGCTGGGATTTAGCTCAGTTGGTAGAGTGTTGCACTGCAGTCTCTGAAGTCCTGAGTTCAATTCCTAGCACCTCAAAAATGGGAGAAGGACATGGCAATCCACTCCCAAGGCAATCCCGAAACAGCCATTGAAAACCCTGTGAGGGTTGCTATGAGTTGGATACCGACTCAACGGCACGTAACAACAATAACAACATATTGATTCCACTACCTTTTGTTTATGGGGCTGGGGTTTAGCTCAGTTGGTAGAGTACTGCTCCGCATTCTCTGAGATCCTGGCCTCAATCCCCAGCAAAATGGGAGAAGGATGTGGCAGCCCACTCCCAAAACAATCCCCTAAAACAGCCATGGAAAACCCTATGAAGGTCGCTATGAGTCCCACCCAACTAAACAGCACCTAACAGCAACAACAAATCTGCTGTTTGGAAAACTGACTTAAAAAACTAGGAATATATAGAAGACAACATCTATAAGGTTGTTTACTATGGTATTATCTAAAATAGAGAAAAAAGTCAGATATAACTTAAATGTCCATTACTAGGCAGATAACTAAAATGTTAAATATAATGTAATATTATGAAGCAGTTAACATTTTAAATTAGATCTCAGGCTGGGATTTTAGCTCAGTTGGTAGAGCGCTGTGCTGCAGTCTCTGAGGTCCCAGATTCGATTCCCAGCACCACAAAAATGGGAGAAGGATGTGGCAAATCACTCCCTAGGCAATCCAGAAACAGTCAGCTATTGAAAACCCTATAAGGGTCGCTATGAGTTGGACATGACTCGACAGCACCAAACTACAACAACAACAATGTAATATAATGCCTGCAGCCATAGCCCTGTGGCATCTGATCCCATCAGATCTTAGAAGCTAAGCAGGGTCAGGCCTGATTAGTACTTGGATGGGAGACCTCCTGGGAACACCAGGTACTGTAGGCTTGGGAGATGGACCCAGCAATCCACGCCCAAAAATCAATCCACCACTGAAAACCCTATGAACAATAGAGAACTGACAATAGTGTTTCGCCTGTTGTATGCAGGGTCGCTATGAGTCGGATGCCAACTCGACGGCACCTAATAACATGTAATATAATACCTCACGTGTCAACTTGTCCTCCTGTTGGGGCTTGCGTGTTGTTGTGATGCTGAAAGCTATGCCACAGGTATCTCCGATACGAGCAGGGCCACCCATAGTGGACAGGTTTCAGCTGAGCTTCCAGACCAAGACAGACTAGGCAGAAGGACCCAGCAGCTCACTCTCACAACAATGAACCATTGAAAACCCTATGAATACCAGAGAAGCATTGCCAAATATAGTGTGAGAAAATGAGCCTCCCATGCTGAAAGGCATTCAAGAGACAACTACGGAAAGGTCTCCTCAAAATAAAGTCGACCTTACTGATGGGAATGGAGTAAAGCCCCTATAACCCTCTTTGGCTGATGCGGCACAACTCAAAATAAGAAGAAAGAGTTTCAACAATGCGCTCAAATATAAAAAGATGTGCATGGCACGGTATTGGGAAAGTGTTTCATTCTGCTGTACATAAGGTTTCCATGAGTCAGACCTTATTTAACAGCACCTAACAACAACAACATATAATATGCATACATCTTAAAAATACAATATAGGGTGAAGAAAGTACTTTCAGAATGATCAAATTTATATAGATTCCCAGTAACACATTATATCTATGAATATATACACAGATTTAACAATATGAAAAGAGTCCAGAAGTATATAGTTTAATATATTAACTCAGAGTAGGGTAGGGTACTCACAGGTAAAAGCTGTTTAAGCTTTAGCTATATATGTACTGTCTTAATTTTTAAAGAATTTTAAAATGTTACTTGAAAAGAGTATTTAAATGGTTTGCAGTAAGTTTTGAGGTATGAATTGGTAAAATGGGAGTAGAGGTCAGAAGGAATAAGGTATAGACAGCAGTAGAACTAGGTATGCATATCCATATGCTCCGATCAATGAATAAGAGAGAAAAGAAAAACAAACTCCTAAGGATGAAGTAAACATTAAGCAAGTATGTAGCAACAGCTGGTGGAAAAAAGCATGAAGTGGCCTGAAAAGGCAGGAAGAAAAGGCCTAACAACTGGTAAACTGATCCATCCCTCATTGGTGGTTCAACTGTATAAATAAAAGAGTGGCAGCTTAGTGGGAAAGTACTTAGCAACTCTGTTTATACAGACAACAGAAAGTGCCACTAGAGTGGCAAATTGAACTGTGCAAGGCCAATTAACCCTTTCACCTTAGTGTTTTATATTAGGAATCTTACTTACTGTGCCTCTGTTAGATCTACACTGATAGGTGTTAGGACCAAATGCAATTATAAATCATTGTTACATGTATTGATGAATTCTGCAAATTCCATGAAGCACATCGGTTTTATTTAGTGTCCTAAATACCTTCTTTGCTACTCTCATCTGGTTTTAATTAAGAAACACTTTCAAAGGAAGAGAAGTTATCCAGGAATTCAAATACACATGCCCTTTATTAAACTATGAATTGATTACTATTCAAGTTTTCTGGCTTAATTTTTTTTTAAATGTTAGATTCACCTCAAATTAGGAGAAAATGAGAAAGAATAACATATTTAGGTAGGCAAAAATGCAATAGAGAAATCCTAATATGCACTGAAGAGGTCTGTAAATCTTTAACAGACCTTATAGTTGCTGCATAAGCAGTTATATCTATGATTAGAATTTATTATTTGTAAGAGAAACTTAGCATCTTTTTTTAACTTGTTTGTTTTTTGTTTTGTGGTATTAGGTGTTGAATCCAGAGCCTTGCACATGCTTGGCAAGTGCTCTACCACTGAGCTGCACTCCTAGACCCCTTTTTATTGTTTATTTTGAGACAGGGCCTCACTAAATTGCACAGGCTGCCTCTGGCCTCAAACTTATGATCCTATTGCCTCAGCTCCCAAATTGCTAGGATTGCACATGTGTGCCACAGCACTCAGCTGAAACTCTGCATCTTGAAGAGCTATATATTTTTAATACAGCGATAGGCTTATTGCTGATTCATCTTCCTGCTTCTCAAATACAACCATATGTCTTCTTTTAGCTATGTATAGTTAAGTGCAAGGATTGTGTCTTCCATATAGTCTATAAAACCAGAAGTGTCAAGCACCGTGAGGCATGATGTTGCACTCCTCTAATCTCAGTGACTGGGGAGGCTAAGGCAGGAGGATAGCAAATTCAAGGCCAGATGTAGCCTGCGTAACTTAGGCCTTCTTTCTATGAAGTACAGCCACTAGCAAAAGTATATTATTGTTCAATGGTAAACTAAGGCAATCCACATGTTCATTCATTAATCCTACCAATGTCTTTTCTCCATTATCCACATTTCCAAAGGTATCAACATCATCTGGGCATCAGGTGAAATTTCATGTCAGATTTTTTTCCTGGCTATGTTACTTATCTGACAGTGTTTCTTTGCTATCCATAAGGTTTTCAATGGCTAGTTGTTTCGGGAGTGGCCAACTGACTGGAAGAGATCCATATTTGTGCCTATTCCCAAAAAAGGGGATCCAACTGAATGTGCAAACTATCGGACAATATCATTAATATCACACACCAGCAAAATTCTACTAAAGATCATTCAGAAGTGACTGCAGCAATACATAGACAGGGAATTACCGGAAAATCAAGCGGGATTCAGAAGAGGGCGGGGAA
>VMDO01027170.1:0-16426 GCA_007922755.1 Pedetes capensis
AATATTTCCTTCCTTTTAATTTTGATTCAGCTCCCACATATGAGTGAGAATGTTTTGGGCTTGTGTAGGTACACTTAAAGTAATTTTCTCCAATACCATCCATTTTGCTGCAAATGACATTATTTCACTTTTTAAATTGCTGAGTAGTATTCCATTGTGTATATTTACCATAGTATTTTTATCCATTCTTCTGTTGATGGGAACTTTGGTTGGTTCCATATCCTTGCTATTGTGAAAAGTGCTGCATTGAACATGGAGATGGAGGTGTCTCTGTGGTATGATGACTTATCAACCTTTGGGTATATTCCTAATAGTGTTAGAGCTGCATCATGCAGTGGATCTATTTTTATTTTTCTAGTGTACCTCCATATTGATTTCCAAATGGTTGGACCAATTTATAGCTTCACCAGCTGCATAAGAGGGCTTCCTTTTCTCTGGAACCACGCCAGCATTTGTGGTTGTTTGTTTTATTGAGTTTGGCCATTCTTACTGGTGTAAGGTAGAATCTCAGAGTTGTTTTGATTTGCATTTTCCTAATGGCTAGGGATACTGAGCATTTTTCATGTGTTTCACAGCTTTATGGGCCTCTTCATTTGAGAACTCTCTGTTCAGTTCCTTTGCCCATTTGTGCATTGGGTTATTTGTTTTGTTGGTATTGTTTTCTTGAGTTCTTTATAAATTCTAGTAATTAGACCTTTATCTGATGTATAAAATGCGAAGATTTTTTCCCATTCAGTGGGGATTTCCTTGACTCTGTTAATTGTTTCTTTTGCTGTGCAGAAGCTTTTTAATTTCATGTGATCTCATTTATCTATTCTTATTGCAATTTCTTGAGCAATTGGAGTCCTATTAAGGAAATACTTTCCTATGCCTATAAGTTGGAGTGTACTACCTATCCTATCTTCAATTAATTTTAAATTTTCTTGTTTGATGTTGAGGTCTTTTATCATTTTGAGTTAACTCTCATGCATATTTAGAGATACAGGTCAGTTTTCATCTTTCTGGAGGCAGATATCCACGTTTCCCAGCACCATTTATTGAAAAGACTATCCTTTTTCCAATTTACTTGCTTTGCTCCTTTGTCAAAAACCAGGTGGCTATGGGTATGTTGAGGTATTTCTTGACCTTCTACTCTATTCCACTAGTCTTCAGGCCTATTTCTGTACCAGTACCAAGCTGTATTTGCTATCACTGCCCTGTAGTATAGATAAAAGTCAGGGATTGTCATTCCACCCACACTAGTTTTACACCTTAAGAGTGTTTTGGCTATACATGATCTTTTATGATTTCATACAAATTTCTGGATCATTTTATCTATTTCTGTAAAGTCTGTCATTGGAATTTTAATGGGGATTGTATTAAATCTATAGAGTGCTTTTGGTAGTATAACCATTTTTAGTATATTGATTGGCCCAATCTAAGAGCTGGGAATGTCCTTCCATTTTTGAGTATCCTCTGTGATTTCTTTTTCTTCAATGTTTTGAAATTTTCCCTATAGAGGTATGCAGGGCCTTTGGTTAGATTGATTCCAAGGTATTTAATTTTCTGGTGTGCTATCGTGACAGTTATTGTATGTGTAATTTCCTTATCTTCCTGGTTACCATTGGTGTAAAGGAAAGCTATTGATTTTTGTGTGTTGATTTTATATCCTGCCACTTTTCAGAAGGAGTTGATTAGATCTAAAAGTTTTTGGATGAGGTTTTAGGGTCCTTTATGTAAAGTATCATGTCACCCACAAATTAGGATACTTTGAACTCTTCATTGCCAATCTGTATCCCTTTGATTTCTTTCTCTTGTCTGACAGCCCTGGTGAAGACTTCAATCCCTATGTTAAATAGAATAGGAGAGAGTGGACATCTTTGTCATTTTACAGAACTTAGAGGAAATGGTTTCAATTTTTCTCCATTTCATATAATGTTGTCTGTAAGTCTGTCATAGATGGCTTTTAAGATTTTAAGGAAATTTCCTGATGTGCCTATCTTCTCCAGGGTTTTTAACAGGAAAATTCGTTGCACTTTGTCAAATGTCTTTTCAGCATCAATTGAGATGATCGTGTGATTTTTGTTTGGCAGTCTCTTGACATGCTGGTTTACATTAAATGCTTTCCTTATGTTGAACCATCCTTGCATCTGTGGAATAAATCCCACTTGGTCATGGTGAATATTTTTTTAATATATTGCTGGATTCAGTTTGCCAGGACTATGATAAGGATTTTTTCATCTATTTTCATAAGGGAAATGGGTCTATAATTCTCTTAGATGTATCCCTTCCTGGTTTAGGTATCATGGTGATGGTAACTTCATAGAATAAATTTGGCTGTATTCCCTCCTTTTCTACTTTTTGAAATAATTTGAGGAGGATAGATATTATATCTTCTTTAAAAGCTTGGAAAATTCTGCTGTGAACCCATCAGGACCTGGACTCTTCTTTGTTGGGAGACTTTTATTACCTTTTCTATTTCAGCATATATAATGGGCTAGCTTAGGTTACTTATGTCTTCTGGGGTTAATTTTGATTAATCATATGTGTTAATAAGTTTATCCATTTCTTCTGTATTTTCATACTTTTGGGAATACAATCTCTCAAAGTAATCCCTGACTCTTTTCTGTATTTCCTTGTAGTCAATAGTTATGGTCCCATTTTCATTTCTAGTTTTTACTATGGTGGCTTTTTCCTGTTTCTTTTTGATGAGATTGTCCAAAGTAGTGTCAATTTTATTAATCTTTTCAATGAACCAGCTCTTAGTTTTATTAATTTTTTGAATTATCTTTTTAGATTCTGAGATACTTCTGCCTTTATCTTTGTAATTTCTTTCTGAGTGCTCCTCTTAGGATTGATTTGTTGTTGACTTTTTACTGTCTTAAAGTGTGTCATTAGGTCATTTATTTGGCTCTTCTTAACCTTATTGATGAAGGCCTTTAATGCTATAAACTTCCCTCTTAAAACTGCCTTTTCTGTATCCCATATGTTTTAGTAGGATGTGTTTTCATCATCACTTCATTGCAGGAATTTTTAAATTTCTGTTTTTATTTCTCCAACAACCCATTGATCATTTAGTATTGTATTACTTAGTCTCCATGAGTTTCTAAAATATCTGGAATTATTCTTGATTTTGAGTTCCAATTTTGTTCCATTATGTTCTGGTAAGGAACAGGGCATAATTTCTACTTTTCTGCATTCATTGAGGGAATTCTTATGGACTAGCATATGGCTTATCTTGGAAAACATTCGGTGTTGAACTGAGAAGCATGTATATTCCTCATCGTATGGATGGAATATTCTTTATATATTTGTGAGATTCAATTGGTTTAGGTTGGAGATTAGGCTCATCATTTCTTTGTTGATTTTCTGTTTTGAAGCCCTTTCTCTTGGTGAAAATGGCATATTGAAGTCTCCCATAATTATTGTGTCTGGTCCAATAAAGTTTTTTTGTCCCATTTAGTTCATTTTATAAAGCTAGGTGCCCCATTGTTTGGAGCATATATATTTAGAAGCATTATTGGTTCCTGGTTGATTACTACTTTGAGCAATATGTATTATCCTTCCTTATCTCTTCTAATTAGTTTTGGATTGCAAGTTAATCTACCTGATATTAGAATTGCAACACCTTTTTTTGTTTTTTTGTGTTTTGCCCCCTGCTTGGTGTATTTTTTTCCAGCCCTTCTCAGTCTATTGCAGTATTTGTGAGTTAGATGGGTTTCTTGAGTACTACATATTGAAGGTTTATGTTTTTTCATACAGTTTGCCAGTCTTTGTCTCTTAATTTGTGAGTTAAGACCATTTACATTAATAGTGATTATTGAGAAGAATCTATTGTTATGTATCCAATCATTACATGGTGCTTGTTTTTGGATCATAGTTGCTTTATTCCGTTCTTGGTTTCCACTCACGTAAACTGTTCAATTCTTTGATCTTCTATGTGGAGTTTTCTTATCTCATGTGGATGTGGAAACTGAGGATCTTCCATAAGCTGGTTTGGTGGTTGCAAATCATTTGAATGTGCCAATATCATGGAATGTCATACTCCTCATTTATTTTCAAAGGTAACTTTGCTGGATATTTTATTCTTGCTTGCAAGTTGTTCTTTTTTAGAATGTGAATTATCTGTGTCCAGACCTTTCTAGCTTTCAGTGTTGATGTGGAGAAGTTTGCAGTTATTTTAATGGGTTTTCCTTTAATCATTAGTTGGGATGTTGCCCTGGTTGCTTTCAAAATTGCTTCTCCAGTGTTTATTGTAAGCCTTCTTGCTATAGTATGTCATTTGGAGGACCTCCATTGGTATACTCTGAGTGGTGTCCTGAATGTTTTAGTTGTGTATGTATCCAAATCCTGGATTATCTCTGGAAAATTTTCCTTGAGGATGTCATATACTAGATTTCCTAATCCACTTGTGGACCTTTTTTCTCCTTCTGGGCCACCCTAAATTCTTAAATTTCATTTTTTTTTTCATTCCGTCTGAGGCTTCTTTAAAATCTTTTTAAAATTCTTTCATCATCATTTCCATTTTTTATTGCATGTATTTAATTTCTTGTATTGAGTCCTCCGAGTCTGAGATTCATAGCTCAGCCTCATCCAATCTCATTGAAGATGATTCTTTTTCAAAGTTTCATTCATTATAGCTTGGTACGCATGTCAAGGATTGCCACTTGGTTTTTCCTGATCATTTCTAGCTGCAAGGAGAGTACACACTCCAGATGAGATACATTCTTTTCAAAGATTTCGAGTGTGCTGGTGGTATTAGTTTTGATTTCTCTTAGCATACTAATAACCAATCTTTGAATTCTAATTCAGAGATCTCTAGAGATTGGGATTCATTAGAGCTAATGTTGAGAGGCTTTGGTCTGTTGCATCTTCACATCCAGCTTGCCCTTTTGTGTTTCTTGTAGCCTTTGGATGCTGCTTGCCCATTATTTGGTCAGGGAATTAGGTTTTCCCTCCTGCAGGTGTGAAGAACTTCTGCATCTGTTATTCCTTTGAGTTTGTGTAATGATGAGTCCCTGGAACTTTATTCTCACTCCACAACCTTGTATTTTGCAGCTTTAGACCCCTAGACTATGATGTGGTGCAGGTTCTGTATTCAGTACTGCCCTGTTCAGATTCCCTCTGTTCCCTGAGATCTCAGATTCTGATTAGTTTACTGGGTACAGCATGAGTCCTTGGTTGTCTAGTCTGTGGGGCTCTTACTCTGGTTCACCAGCCCTACTGGGTTCGAGATGGGCTTAGTTTTTAATCAGTTCTCCTAGGTTCAGAAGACTATCAGCTTGTGACACTTTTTTCTGCACCTTGGATTCTCTACTTAGTTTCCCATTCTCCAATTCACTATTCCAATGGGGCTTGGGGCTACAGAGGCAGCAGACTCTGTTTCTCTGTGGGGGGATGAGGAGGGAGATGATATGGGGAAAGGAGAGGGAAAAAAGGGGAGAACAGAGACTAATAGAAGTCAACGTTAAGATTAAAATTAAAATTAAAATTAAAATATGAAATAATAAACTAAAGCAAAAGCAAATTCAAAGAAAACAAACAAACAAACAACAACAACATCTACAACAAAAAACCCTGTATACCCTCATAAGAGGTATCAGAATGGTAAAGTGGATAAGGAAGTGGATTATACTAGAGAACTCAGGCTAGAGTTGTTTTCCTACTATCTGTAGCATTCATCAACCTTCTGAGAGGTCCCTACCTCACTTCCTTCAGGTGGCTGTCCTTGTCCAGTGTTTTCTAGACTCTCCTTCCTGTTTACTGGGGAAGCCATGCATGTTCATTCCACTTCAATCCTAGTGGTGCCTCGGTCTATAGGTCTGTCTTCATTTTCTCTTGTGAAAATGTTCATGAGTGATGAGGATTGCTTTAGTTTGGGATTTCTTGGTTCTGCTGGAGGGAAAGGGATTTTCTCTACCTGCTGTCTTGTTAGAAGCAGACCAACCTAGGGGGCGGGGCTTCTTGTAGCTTTCTTCCCCTACGTGAAGATGGCAGATAGTCTTGTGGTCTCTCATGCTGAAATGGGCCACAGGGTGCTTTCAGAGGTTCACCCCATGGGATGTTCTGCCTGTGTTGTACTGGCAGAGAGGCAGTGCAACCTGTGGTGACCTTCTGAGAATTCAGCATCTTCCATGGAGTTTGGGTGCTGTAATCCCAGCTCAGGGATTGCAGCCTCCATGCCTATGGCAGGAGCAAATGTCTGCGGGAGTCAGATCTTAATTTTGGGCTTTCTACCCATTCACATGTTCCGAATCCTGTTGTCTTTTCACTGCTCCCATCCTGCAGTGGGTGGGATCATATTGGACCACCCCTCGTGAATCTGCAGCCTGTCTGCTCATGTGGCAATCACGCAAAAACTTCTCTGACACAAAGCACACTGCTGAGCTCCCTGTAGGGCCATGGTCATGCTCTGCCCAGGTGTGGGACTCAGTCTCTTTCACAGACCCGATCTGATTCCTCGGTGCAGTGAGAGGATAATATATTGTCCCTCTTGAATCTGGGGTCTGAGTGCCTGTGTGCCCATGACTTTGTGTGGAAGTCATGTTGTGCAACTTGAGAACAAATTTCTAAGGTCATATAGTCTTTAAATGATCAATATAGACTCAAACCAGAGACTTTCTGACTTCCAAGTCCAGCTTATTAACCACTATATCCTCCAGATTTTTGCAACCTAATAAGTTAGTATAGATTTTGTAGGCAACCATATCTGATTAGGGATCAAGCTAAACCTCAGTCAGATCCATACTAAGTTTGTCTTTTTTGGCATGTGGTATATTTTTTCCTTCTTCTCTACTGTTTGTTTCTCATAATTCAATCAAGTTTTCTGTATTCCATGAGGCCTTCTACAATGCTAGCTCAGGCAAAGCATTTAAGAATGAACTTAAAGGAGAGTTTGGAAGGAATATTGACTAGAAATTTGGCTATGGAGGTAAATATTTTGGTTTGACTATGCTACCAATATTTTTGTGATGGTCAGGATTAAACCCTGGACCTCACACACACTAGGCTAGTATTCTACCACTGAACTGTATCCCCCAAACTGGTTCCAGTATTTCTAATTTAATGTTTGTTGTTGTTGTTGTTGTTGTTGTTGTTGTTAGGTGCTGTTGAGTCAGTATCCGACTCATAGCGACCCTCATAGGGTTTTCTATGGCTGACTGTTTCGGGATTGCCTTGGGAGTGGATTGCCAGGCCCTTCTCCCATTTTTGCGGTGCTGGGAATTGAACTCGGGACCTCAGAGACTGCAGCACAGTGCTCTACCAACTGAGCTAAATCCCAGCCCCCTAATTTAATGTTTAGTAAGTAAATTTTGTCTAAATCTCCTTATCTGTAAAATTGTGAGAGACACAGAAAGGATTGCCAGGATGATTAAATTAACTAACAGACATGAATTTTTAAGAACATTTCCTGGCTGAGCAAAAGTATTAAAAAAGTTATTTATTTTCTCTCCTGTGAGTTCTTCGAGGCTTTGAGAACTTTAGGAGCAACCTGTGTGTTTAGTTCATATATATATTTCCAGGACTTTATTTTTTGAAACTGAATATGTATAGTGTTTTTTGTTGAAGATTATAATATACAGCAGGCAGAAATGCAATTTTAATAAAACAACTGGGTTTAGTAAAATAAAGAGCCCATTAGGTTATAGCATCTTTTGTTCAACAATCATTTATGCCAGAAGCTCAAGTAAAAATTACTTTAAAATTATAAATTTTTGACATTTATTATTTTCTAAGCATTTCCACATTCATTACCTTCTTTCAGAACAAGTGAAAAGTAGTTATTACCCCCACTCTACTTAGGAGGAAAATTGAGACACGTTGCAATTGTATGATTATTTTCCCTAAGGATTTATTGTACCAAAGCAAGACTTGGAACTCAGACCTTGGAACCCATCCACTCCTCACAGCTATTACATAATAAAATGTCCACAAAGACAAAATCTCCATATTTGTAAATAACTTACCTCTGAATTCTGTATTCTACAGTCTTATATTTTTCATGTGTTTAAGAAGATGATGCACATTTCATGGAGTAAAATTCACCATTTTTGTTCTATGAGTTCTGACAAGGGAATAGAGTTGTGTAAGCACTGATATAATTGAGAAATAGTACCCTTCATAATTCACATACATACACACAATCCCAGACACATCACCTTCCTAGTCAACACTCTTTTCTCTCCACTTCAAATAAGCATAAACATACAGGATACATAGCCTTTTGAGTTGGGCTCTTTCCACTGACTAATGCATTTGAAATTAATCCATGCTGCTATGTTTATCAATAGGTCATTTATTATATTATTGAGTAGCATTATAATGTATACAAAAATTATTTTCCTATTCATGAAAGTATTTTTATTTTGATTTTTTGACAATTATAAAGAAAGATACTATTAACAGAGATATAGATATTCATGTAAATATTGTTTTCAATTCACTTCAGTATAGCTTTAAAAATGCAAATGCAGGGCCACATAGAAAGTGCTTATTCATTACCATAATAAGCTTCTAAATTAATTTCCACAGTGTTTGTACTATTTTACATTCCCTTCAACAGAGTTCTATATCCTTGTTCTGTATCCTTGGCAGAATTTGATATTATTAGTTGTTTTGATTTTAATCTGATTGTGATTTTTTTTTCAGTACTAGGGTGTTGAACCCAGGGCCTTGCCATACTATGCAAGAGCTCTACCTCTACCACTGAGCTCCACCTCTGTTCTTTTTTAAATTTTTTTTTCATCTTGAGCCAAGATCTCACTGTTACCCAGGCTACCTCTGGCCTTAAACTTGTGATCTTCTTGCCTCCACTTCCAGAGTTGTTGGGATTACAGGCATGTGCCACCATGCCCAACTTTCTCCTTGTGTTTTAACTTGCAGTTTCCTAATGGCTAATGATGTAGAACTTGTTTTCCTTTGGTTGTTTGTGATCCTTATTTCTTCTTCATGAAGTGACTGTTCATGCCTTTCCCCATTTTAAAAAATGAATTATTTATTTTCTTATTATTGCCTTTTGGGTATTATTAATATATGCTGGATAAAAGTATTTTGTCAAATTTATGTGTGTTAATATATTTTCTAAATCTGTGACTTGTATTTTCATTATATTAACAGTGTCTTTTGCTGAACAAAAAATAATTTGTTTTGATCAAGCTCACTTGATCATTTTTTTCTTTTATGGATTCTAACTTTGATGTTGTGTCCAAGCATCTTGGCCTAATTTAAGATCATAAATATTTTCTCTCATATATGCTTTTTAAAATAGTGAGCTCTTCCAAGTCAACAAGGGTATTTTTATCTTTTAAACTTACTCTACAGAAGAAAGGATGCATCTCTTCAGAAAGGCTGACAAAAATTAACTATTCATGTAGATTGAATTCTATGGTGGAAATATTTACCAATTTATAAGCTACTTGACAAATCCCAGGTGACTCTGTCACACCCATCTTGTGTACTTATGATATATGATTTCAACATGCTAGGTAAATTTCACCAACACAGTCAAGGAGCTGTTCAACTAATTGAAAAATTAAAGCTAGTATGTTTGTTTGGTTGTTTGAATAATATGATGACTTAGCTCAAGTAATGTCTGCACGCACATATCATTTTGACTTTGTGTCCAATTAGTAATATGAGTGGTCAAATTGATTTGGGCATTTTGTTGAAACCGCGGACAAAATATTAACTTGATATTTACAAGTGAACACAGCATATATCTTAGAAAAAAACCCAATATTCTTTTTAAAGTAACTTAGTTTTATGTGAGTTTTAGTTTTATATATATTTGAATATCAAAAGATTACCCCACTAAATGTTTTTCCTATATTTCTGCAAAGTTCTCCTTCTTCTACCTACTACCTACCCTCTACTCTCACGTTAAGCTATAGACCAAGTGAATGAATACAGAATGTACAGGATTCATGAACAATTTGCTTCAAGAGCTTATATGGAGATTAAAACAGGGAAATTAATCTCTAACTATGTACCCCTATTTCTCTATCTCTGACCAAGGAATGACCCTCCTTTTTCAGGAATGATCATCCCCTTCTAATAATGAAAGGTTTTGTATATTTGTACTTGAGGAAACAAATTAGGGAAGAGTCACTTGCTTGACAAGCTTGATCATCCAAATCATCTCTAGCAATGAATGTAGTGACAGATGTCCCAGCTAGAGGGACCACACATTCAGGTACAATTGGTGGAATAAAAAACTTGTCCTCTGTGATATGTAATTACATTATAGCATGGTTAAGTACATTATTAGGGCTGGACTTAACCACAACATGAAAAGAATAGCACAAATGGAGCACACTATCTAAATAAAAAATGAAAGAACCCCACTGAATGAACCTGGCAGAATTTGGAAAATTATCTAAGGGACTTTTGTTATTATTGCTACTTAATTGAGAAAACTTTTAAACTTCTGGGAATATTCTGTATTACAGCCATAAATGTGTGGAATTCCTCTTATTTTAGATATAATATTTAAGTATGAGATGGAAATGTGATTTGGAAGTCAACTGAATAACTTAGACTTCATTATCTTAGGTAGAAACTGAGGCTTTGGGAAAGGAATTGATTTATTCCAGTCTCTGCTTAAAGAGTAACAGAGCTAGGTTTACAAACTAGCTCTCTCTTATACCTATTTTAGATACTTCTAACTATATAATTTTACCTTTCTTCTACCATGAGATATCATAATTTATTGAAGTTAATATGTGCTGGCTCAGTGACTAATTTTTTTGAATGTGTATTCAGCTTCTTGAAGTGAAAAAATATATGCTTAAGAAAAATCTACCCAACACAATTTTTATAGCCATGTTCATAGACCTGGGAAAATGCTCAGAAGCTGAGGTAAAGTTATATTTCTCCTTTCTGGAAAACACTGCACCTTCACATTATGCAAAAATCAATGAGACAAAATTTATGGCAAAATTTTAATATTCAATATAACTTTTATGTTGTCAATAATTGTTGCTATCTCAGAATAGTTCTGTTAAATGATACAGTAGTCAAGTGGTAGAAAATTAGATTATAAGGGCCAATTTACCCTAGGAACATGTAGCATACTTCTAATATTTATAGAATGTAAATATCTAATTCTCATAGAATGTGAATGTGTCTTCTATAGAAAAGCAATAATTTTTCTTGGAATGATGGAAGTTATTTTTGTCGTGAAATAGTGGAAGTGTTGGGATATATAAAGCTAACAAAGTTTATTTACCATAGTATTTCTCAAGAAATGTGACTAATGTAGCTAAGGTATTATATTTATTATTATAAATATTATGAGAAATCATGGAGAGAGTTTAGTAGAGAAATGAGACAATTTTCATGGTGACCAGTTAATAAAATGTTAGGATACTTTTGACAAGAGATAAAAGTGTTTTTTTCTGGGATAGAAATGGCAAAAAGTGATCAAATCTGAACTGTAAGTTGAGGGGGAAGCCAGTAAAATTCTTTAGGAAAAGGGGTTCAATGTAAAAGACACTGAGAGAAGTGATGTAGGCATCTTAGATTTTAGATTTAAGATATTGGTTAATGTTGATGTTGGTGAAACAGGGAAAGCTAGAACATGTGTTAGAATTTTATTAGGAGATAAAATTGGAATCAAAAGTTTATTTCAGGACACATTAATTTTGAGACTGCTATTAGGCCTCCATGTGCAAATGTCAAATAGGCAGTTGGAAAATTAAATCTGAAGGTCAGAGGAGACTTGAAGTTGGAGATATAAATTTTGGAGTAACTCATATATAAATGGACTTTTAAAGACATAGAAGTACAAGGAATCACCTAAAGATACAGTATTAGAGTGGGAAGAAATTCAAGGAGCAATATTTGCAATACTTCAACATTTAGAAATCATGACAGTGTGGATGAGTCAACCAAATGTACTGAGTAAAGCAAAACCAATGATGCAAGATCAAAAGAAGGAAAGTGTAATTTCTCAAATCTTAGTCAAAAACCTTAAAAGACACCATTTGATACTTTATATCAAATGCTGCTGGGACATCAAGGGATATGAGGACTGATCATTTGTAATGTGAAATTCTTTTACTCTTGAGAAGTTGAGGTAAGAGCAGGTGTCTAAAGACAAAGAGGAAGATTATGAAATGGAGACTCTGTCAATCACATTTTGAGGAATTTTGCTTTAAGAAGGAGTAGAGTTGTTGGATTGGAAGGGGTTCTAGGGTCCAGACAGCTGGATGTTTTGGACCATGGTTAGAAATATGACATTTTGATTTGCTTACAGGGAAGATCATTCAATGAGGGAAAAAATGATGCAGAAGGGATAAGGCAAGAAATGATATCCTTAAGCAAAACCTAGGTAGAAGAGTTCGCTTTAGTAAGGAGTATAATTTACCATTAGTAACCAGGAAGGAGCACAGAGTAAATATGTACACATGCAAGTAGATATACTTAACGGGAGAAAGGCAAGATAATGCTCTTGATGCTTTTTATTTTCTCAGAAATATTAAGTCTCAGTACACTGTGGGGAAGAGAAGAGGAAGGATTAGAGGACTGAAGAGAAAGGAAACTATGAAATAGTCACCATTTTGAATGGGAAAGTGAATTTTCTTAGGCAGCGTTTAGCACAGTATAGCCTGCTGGCCAGTTTGGCCACTGTTTAATTGTATAAATAAAATTTATGTACTATCCATGGATGCTTTACAATGGCAAAGTTGAATATTTGTAGCCGAGAGTACTGAATCATAATCTCTAAAATATTTATTTTTAGATCCTAGTTAGAAATATTTGCCAATTCCTTACACTAAGTATATGTAGGATTGCTTGGCATGTAAGGGACTCACTTGGGTTTTTCACAAAATCTTAAGATGAGGCTGGGGAACATGGTTGGCTAGCAGAAACTCAATGAGTCATTACAGAACAGGCAAAAAATGGAATTTAACCAGGGTTATGTTTTGTTAGGCAATTATTAAAGGATGAGGCAAAGTCTAGAAAGTTATGTCTTTAAGCATGTATGATAGATCATGGAATCTGAAGAAGGCAATGAATGTGAGAATAAAAATGAGAAGAGGTGTCTTTGAATGTAGAATGACAAGATAATAGTAAAGGAAATCCTAGACACTCCCACCTTTGTAGACAATGATTTCACCAAGAATACATGAACCAAGTTCACATGTGAAAATCGGAAAACCAATTAAGAAGTTCTTGCACTCCAGCAAGTAACAGACTAGCTGCATCAAAGACAGTCTGTAGGACACACCCCCTATAGTACTTCCCCTGGCGCCATTACTCCACAAAAAGGAGAAAATTCCCAGTTTTCAGATTTGTGTCGAGAAGGTAAAGAGAAACTGAAACATATGCCAACATTCAGACTTTTTGGTGCACACATGGCCTGAAGGGCTAGCTTCTGTTTGGTCTGCATTTAAGCCCTGACAGGAAAGGGTAGCATTTTTTACACGACTGCAAACAAAGAGGAAGATTTGGATTAGCATAAACGTCACTTATCATAATTTCTTCCTCCTTTTCCTTGGGAATACACAGAAGAAAATCCACAGTCCCTAACATCTTCCTGAGGACATAAAGTTGGAGTCTTCATCCAACAATCTGACTTTTGGAGGGTCTGCCTTCATGATTTCTGCATTGCATGTCTCAATGATTTGAAGTGACTCAGCATAATCTATGTGACTTGCTGAAAACAAAAGAGAGAAAAGGAGGCTTTCTGCTGGTAGAGAGCCCCTGAACTATAGCAGTCAATTGCTTACATAATTTGATGGCTTCCTTTGGGAGAAAAAAGAATGGAACATGGGTCCAATGTTACACCTTTTTAAGAGGCTGCTCAAGGAACTACTTTATCTCATCCAATTTGAGTATTATTGGCATTCAGTATTTATTTATTTATTTATTTATTGGTACTGGGGGTTGATACCAGGGCCTTGAGCCTGCATGTTTTGCAAGTGCTGGATCACTGAGCTGCGCCCCCAGCCCTTTTTTTTCTTTTTTTTTTTTTTTCACTTTTTGAGACAGGGTCTCGCTAAATTATGCAGACTGCCTCTAGTCTCAAACTTGTGATCCTCTGGCCTCCGCCTCCCAAACAGCTGGGATTACAGGCATGCACCAACATGCCCGGCTTTGTCACTCAGAATATTCTGTAATCCTATGGACTCAGAAAACAAAAAAATCATGGGTGGCTTGTTGCAACTATGGAGAACCTACAGAACTATGTCATACATCAGAGACCTCCCTCATTTTCAGGAGTTACAGGAGTTACAGACTCCTTCAAAAAGGAACTGTTACATTCCACTAATTGGAAATTACACACACTGCTAAGAGAAGACATACTTGTAGAAAATTGTGAGAAGGCCTTTTCAAGAATGTCTTGCTAGATTTATTGGTAAAGATCCATCGATATACAAAGTCATTCCATAAATAATAGGAGTGATTGCCGTTTTTTTTTTTTTTTGTAATGTGTGAATGCTGATATAGTTACAAGGCACAAAAGAATTTGAGAAATATGGTCTAGTCAAAGGAAAAAAAGTTTTCAGAAGGTGACTTGAAAAAAAGGGAAATATGTGAATTATCTGGCAACAATTAAAAATATTTTCAAACACTTCCAAAAATGAATGAGAATACTTCCAAACTTATTTTATGAGGCCTGCATTATTCTAATATCAAAGTCAGAGAGGACGCTATAACCAATAACCCTGAAGAATACAGTTCAAAATTACTGAAAGAAAAGGAGCAAACAAATTAAAAACCATATTAAAAGGGTATTATCATCATGACCAAATGGAATTCATCCCTTGGATAGGAAGATTTTTCAATATACCCAAAATAATAAATGTGATGCACCACATTAACAAAATTAAGTCCTATGCTCAGTTCAATAGATACAGAAAGAAATTATTGAATGTAATTCAAAAGTTTTTGATAATACTATTCAGAACAGCCATGAATAGAATAAAGTTATCTTTTATTTATTTATCTGTTTATTTATTTATTTTGCGGTATTAGGGGTTGAACCCAGGTCCTCGTGCATGCATGCTTTGCAAGTGCTATACCATTGAGCTTCACCCTCAAACCATTTTTTTTTTTTTACCTTTTTGAGACAGGATCTCACTAAATCACACAGACTGCCTCTGGTCTTGAACTTGCGATCCTCCTACCTCCACCTCCCAAGTCACTGGGATTACAGGCATGTGCCACCATGCCTGGCTTAGAATGAAATTATCTTAAAATGATATAGGCCATAAATGACAAGGCCACAGCTATTATCATACTCAGCAGTAAAATACTGAAAATTGTTCCTCTAAAATCAGCAACATGCAAGGACATCCATTCTCGCCACTTCTCTTCAATGTAGTTCTGTGAGTCCATGCTATAGCTGTTGGGGTTTTAGCTCTAGCCCGACTGAAATTAGGGCCAAACCCTCAACATAACAATGTGGTCGGTGTCGGGAAAGAAGGACCTCAGGAGACCTTCTGGTGGTTAAACAAGGGTAGGTAAGGTTTATTGGGATGCTCCCCTGGTGGAGAGCAAGGAGCAAGCAGCCCCTATAGAGCAGAGCTCTATTCCTTTAAGTGCTGGCTCTAGGCCTGCAGCATGGGATGCTGCAGGCTAAGTGCTGGTACAGCTCAGCCTTAAAGGCACAGCCACAGCTGCTGGAGTTCCGTGGAGGTCTGATGGTCTTGACTCTCGTGGCTTGCCTTCTTTACCTCCCTCCTTCCCAAGGATGGGAGGAATTGGGAGGCTCTTCATGGCTTGCTAGATGCCTTCGGCTCTTCGGGGCCCCTGGGCTTGATCTCGCCGGCTTGCTAGAAGGTCTTGGTGGATTAGGGAGCGCTGGTCCAGGTGATGAGGTTCAGGTGATGGTCAGAGAGATGAGGATCAGTAGGGTCAGGTTCAGTAGGGTGAAAATGGGGTCCAGAAGCCCTGCTTTTATAGGGTCCTGGAGGGGTCACATGGTGGGATTCAGCCAATCAGGGCCCACACCTGACAGGTACAGCGGGTAAACTGACATACTTGCCAGGGGGGGACAGTTATTGCCTGCAAGTGGTGAGGGGAGCCAATCAAAATTAAGGTGGTTAAGGCAGGTCGGGCTGGCCAGGGGCCATCTTTGCTCACTTGATGGGAGGGGCTAGTGTGAGTGAGTGGGATGAGCTCCGGGGTCAACTACGGGTCAGCCCCTCAGGCTGTTATGAGCGAACCTAGTTGAGAGAGATAATTTTAAAAATCCCCAACATATTAGCGATTAAGATTTTATATAAATGAAACACACCAAAATTAGATATTGTCATAAATTTATCTGTTTTCTGATTATATGATCTTACATTTAGAAAATAATATTACATAAAAACCTCTTAGAACTAGTACATAAACTTAGCAAAATTCTGGATACAAAGGGGACATAAAAACATCACTTATGGGCCAGGCAGGGTAGCACATGGCTATAATACCAGTGACTCAGGATGTGGAGGCA